>PVHY01018191.1:0-29763 GCA_004024945.1 Uropsilus gracilis
CAGAAACGAGCCAGATAGAAAGGGACAGAAACCAAATGGTTTCACTAATATATGGTCAACCAAATGAAACTGCACAAGGGGAGAATGGGGACCAGCTGGAGCGGGTGGGAAGGGGAGGCGGTGGGTGACCCCCAAGGACTGAAATGATGTGAAATATATATAAATAAAAAATTATTTAAAAATAAATAAATAAATAAAAAGAAGTGTAAATGGAATGATTAAATAAAGCTTGTCCTGAGATACAAAGAACAGGAAGGAAGTTTTCAAGGTCTCATGAGGTTTTTGTGTTTTTGTTTTGCCTAGAAAGCACTGATAAAACAAAAGGAAAATAACCTAGTATAATAAAGTCAAATACTTATAGTATAAATTTCATTTATTTAAAATGAATTTCTGAATATGTTGCAAATAAACAACTCTTGAAAAATCAAAGCACATTTTCTTCAGACTGATCTACAAGATGTTTTTTCTTCATTGTATATGGAAATTGGGTCCTGACACTTTCGTTCTATATGTACAATATAGGGAAAACAAACAAAAGGACAAGGAAATTTTAAAACTGTTAGCAGAAGAAAAGCATAGAGCAAGAGGGGGAGGGAGGTAAAACTGGGGGAAGGATGGGTACAAGAGATTAAGATGATGGTTCACAGGTGATAATGAGGTGGGAGAATCTGGGGTAGACAATGATGTAAAATATATATATATGTATGTGTGTATGTATGTATGTGCAATCAATTTTATTTATTTATTTTTATTATTATTATTTCTTTGAGACTAGGTCTCTCTATTTTTGCCCATGGAACTGCAGGTTCCCATTGCCTGTGGTACCACAGACTCAAGCAATCCCCAGTCTCAGCTTCCCAGGTAGCTGGGATTACAGGTGTGCACCACTGTTCCCAGCTATTTTTTGGGATTAAGTCTCACTGTGTTGCCCCAAGCAGGACTCAGCCTGTGATCCCTAGGCCCAGCCGCTTCATAGGCTGAAGCTTACAGGCACAAGCCACTGTGCCCGGCTGTGCAATCAATTTTAAAAAAGAAAATTAAAAAGAAAATCAAGGCCGGGCATGGTGGCGCATGCCTGTAAGCGGCAGCCTAGGAAGCCACGGCCAGGGCCAGGGATCATGGTTCAAGTCTTGCCGGGGGCACTTAGCGAGACCTAGTCCCCAAAAAATAGCTGGCCATGGTGGCGCGCGCCTGTAATCCCAGCTACCTGGGAAGCTGAGGCTGGGAATTGCTTGAGTCTGTGGTACCCCGGGCAACGTGAGCCTGTGGTTCCACGGGTAAAAATAGCAAGACCTACTCTCAAAAAAAAAAAAAATCAATCAAGTTTGCAAGTCCTTTTGAACCTTTCTCAAATTTTTATGCTCTAACAACAATCATAGGGCTATATAAAAAAAACTCTCCTGTGGCAAACCAAATAATATGATGGAAATATTCTCTGCCTTACTTAAACGTTCCCTCAGCTTGCATTAGCGTATTATAGTTTCCCAGAGAAAACTATACTCACTCAAAAACTATTTGAGTGAGTGTAATAATGAAAGAAATATCATTTGTCCTTAAAACAAATTCTCCTTTTTCTTTTTTTTTAGAGACTAGGTCTTAGTATGGGGGTAGTCTCGAAACCATGGACTCAAGCAATCCCTGACCTCAACTTCCCAGCACTGGGATTACAGGTGTGTACCACCACACCCGGCTCAAAGGTCTTTTGAAGCACCCTCCCCAAACATATCAGTAGAACAGAAGTAGAAATCCACACACTTTTCCTTCCACAGTCCAACATCAAGACCTTTTCATCCTATGTCTCGTCATGCGTGTCCCATCACATGTGCCCCTTGTTACTTGAGATTCCAATCTATGTTGCAGTAAATTAGAAATAATGGATTTGATAATCATATTCATCTAATGGTTAGTGATATACTGGTATATTTTTATATAACACAGGGCTCTCACCTTGTTTAAATACATATTTATTTGACAAAAGCCTTAGGGTGAGATATGTAGGACGTGATACTGATGATGAGGATCCCCTCAGACTGGCTGACAAGGGATAACCCTTTAGATTGAAGAGAATTTTTGATTCCTTGACATCATTCATCAGTTCTAGGTGATAGGTAAAGCCAATTTTGCTCACAGATTGTAGCGTTTCCCAAAGACAGTCATCTGTATCCATCTTCGCAATCCTTCCATATTCATGAATTGTTAGTACAATGACTTATGCATTATGTATCTGCAGTACTATTATTTGCTCAGTATTTTCTTTAACTTAAATTTTATTATAATATCTACTTAAGTGTTATTCTGTGCTCTGGTATCTATAAAGGAATGGGTCTTTGGGTTAACTATATGAAATATTTTAGCTAGTACAGATAACCATTTAATTTCAATACTTATGGATTTTTTAATTTTATAAATCTTCAATTACTGAAGTAGAATCTTCCATCTGTATATTACCTGAAAGAATTTAACATATAGCTAGTGGCACATACACTATACCTGGAAGATTCTATACCAGTCCAGTCCCATCATTTTGAAAATCATGGTATTTCATAAAAGTTTAATGTGCAAATGCTAAAAGTAGATACACAGTTCAAAGAGATCTTAAAGACTGCTTCTTCAAACTCAATGTCAGCAACAGTCACACTGTATAGCCAGGTCATGATCTACAAATGTCAAAATGTCAGCAGTGCTTGACCAAGCTTATCTAGAGGCTCTAGAGCCTAAAGATCTGAGAGTTAGCCAAGGGGGTTCAGTGTCATACCCTAAACCCAGTTCATAAAATAAAGTTTACATTAAAAGTGAAGTTTTCATGAATATCACACTTGGAAGCCAATTAAATGGACTGAAAGGAAGACACAATTTCCCATTGTCTAATTGACTTGCAGCACCTTAAGGTAATAAATTTGTCACATTGAATTATTAATGAGAAATGAACATTTGACTGGATGCCTTGAATAGAAAATAGTTCATTATCAAGTAGCATTGTTCCTACCAAATAATGAGTCTGGTACTAGGGAGTTCAGGGACAATGTGACTGAATTTTTTTTTCCTCCATTACTTTATTTCCCATACAATATACCTCTTTAATACAAAATCTTATTTTAATGGGCATAAATGGTACCTTTTATTTGGAGCTAAATTTTGTATTAGTTTTCATTGTCATAGACTTCATAGGTTTTTTTCCCAATAATTTAAAATACTCAAACGTACTCTTTAGATTTGGAAAAGGAGTTCCCCAGACCTTATTATTTATTCAGTATTTTCTTTAAATCAACTCCCATTGCTTCTTTACAAAATTACAATATCTATGAATCCATGGGACTAATATAAGACTTGTATATTTTGACTATATCAGTGACCAAACATATGACTATAAAATATGATATTGATTTGTATACCACATATAAATAGCATCTATACACCGGGTAACACTGCATATAGTTTTAAAACATACCACATTTTTTTAAAACACTGAATTTAAACATTTGTATTAAACAAAGTATGTTCTCAGTAAAGGGAAGAAGTTATATACTCATTAAAATAAAATTTTCAACATATATTCATTTGAGGAGGGACTTGGGGCTTACTTAATTTGTTAGTCTTGAATAAGAAATCCAGTAATACCATCCTATCTGACTCCACCTAACCCTGTTTTCTATTATTTTAAAACTGTGTCTATTGTTCCCTCTGAAAATCTTCCCAGATTCCCCCAATCAATTCTAATTTTCTCTTCCTCTGAAATTCCACAATGTTGTATATTCTTTTTAAGGTGCCTACCCATATTTTGACATCAACTGTAGTTCTATTTGCACAACACTAGTTCTTCTCATTAGACATTGTAGTCCCAGAAGCAGTTAACACAGTACTTTTCTAACAGGGTAATGCCCAGGGAAAGGGGAGGTTCCAGGTTCCCTGCCTCACCCAAGGAAGGGTGGAGCTGAGCAGTGAGAAGTTAAAGAAAACTGGGAGAAGGAAGGAGGGAGAGCAAGGAGACCTGGAGGAGGCACATGGAGCAGAGTGACTTGTAAAGAAACAGTGCTTGCTTCTTGGTCTTGGGTTTGTACCAGGGCCTTGAAAGACACAGAAGAAGACACTAAAAAAAGACAGAGAGATGTGGGTGAGAGACCTGTGGGGAGATTGACAAAGGCAGCCTTTATCTTGTCTAGGGTTTTGATTTTGCTTCCTTCCTTCCAGACTTGCCTGGCTACTTCTGCCCCTTTCCTCTTGGTTCCCACCAGAAGGTGCCTTAGACTTGTGGTAAGTTTTGGGGCCTCCATGGTCCTGCTTTGGGCCAACCCTGTTTGACTGGGTATTTATCACAATGAGTAACATTGGGTGTTTAATTGGAAACTATTTTAACTATAATCTCTCTCTTCTCTTTATTGCACACTAATTATATTAAAGCCACTTACTATTGAAGGTCTAATGCACTGGAGTATGTTTTGTCTTGATGTGGCGGATGGCAGAACCTATTTAGACCAGGCAGGTGTGGGAGTCCCTGGATGCCCCTCATTCTTCCTGTAACACTTTGAACATAATGTTGCTCAGTAAATACTCTTTAAATCAAGAGTGTGACACAAATCAGAATATTTTGTCAAGTCTAGTTGACTTCATGAATCTTCATTTATTGAGAATCTTGAATGGGCCATTATCTGAATACTAAGTCTCAGTGTCCAGACATAGGTAATGATGATGAAGGTATAGGAGATTTGGGTGAACATATTGCAGCTCTGTATGTCTTATGTTAGATGTTAAGAGTCTCATTTCAACGACTGTTGTAAGTGGTGGCGGGTGGCTTGTTGTAATGCTCTTTCAATAAGCCTACCCATGGGGATAGCATATCTTATTTGATGGGTTCAGCAAGTAGCAATTAGGATTTTTTACATAGTCCACATTTCTTGATCCCGTCTGTGCTGTGTTCATTATGTTCACTCCCTCGACATCAATAAGTCAATTTTAAAGAGCATCCAATGCTTTACAGGGTATTATGGAAAGCACTCTCTCTGAGTAATGCATTTTTTTCTCATTGTCCCTGATTATGTATAGCTCTTCAATGGAAAATAGGATATAATATTTTCTTAAGAATTGTTTCTCTTAGCCTTCTTCAACTCTACCTCATTAACTTAAGGCTCATGAGTAGAAAGAAATAACATATATCTGGACTAATCAGGCCCATGTATAATCTAAGTGTTTTAAAGTATACACAATCAAGAAAGCTATTTTATGCCTTTTTTACTGCCTAGGTAAAGGACAGAAAGGGTAATATATGACCATAACTCACTGTACAAGTGGACACAACAAATCCACCAACATGACATTTACTCTGCCCTAATGAAGGAGGAAAAGGAGTTTCTACAATTGGTTCCTGCATACAATGGTACAGAAGACTAGTTAGCCAATATGCAGAAGGATAGTTAGCTCATGAGCCATGCTCTTCCCATCATTACAGGCATAATGGGTTACTTTCCCTCACTGACATATTTTATATCTGGTGAAGGATTTAAGATACCTTAAAATTAAAGATATGATGACAAATAGAGAAAGAGAAAGAACATCATTAAAACCAGAATAATGGAGTCAAGATTTTGTAGTCAAAACGAAGAGAGACATTTGCAAGGAAAACATAGGTTAAGGATAGATACAACAGTTATGGGGGAAAAAAAGCTGTTCTGAGATTTTTGGTAGTCAATGCAAGAGTCACATACCATGTCACATACCATTATGCAGCACTCACTATCAAGTAACAAAGAAAATCAGACAAAATAACTTTGTCTTAACACTGAATTCTAAGAATATTGAGAAGAATCATTTTGTATTAAAAAATGAATAACATAATTTAATCTATCAAGCCCTTACTCAGCTTAGGGCCTGGAATTCAAAAACAAATAAGAACCAATTACAGACCTGGAGATACTAACAATAAAATTAGTGTAGTAGAAATGTGTGAATATATGTGCACATATTTATACAGAGAGATGTGATTTAACATGCTTGTAATGAGTTCCTAAAGAAAGGGTTCTGGGGAGAAATTCTATTACTGCTTAGTCCTGAATAGAGCCAGGGAATGGACCTCAAAGCGTGAACACTAAACCAATAACTTCCGAATCTCTGAGGAATTCATTAGTAATGCACGTTTTGGAGTCCACTGCATCCAAACCTACTGAATCTGAAACATTCTTTCTAGTGAATACTCTTACACTGCAACGTTTGAGGACTACTCCATAATACCCAACCCTCAGGATTACTGGCTTATTTATACCCACCCCTAATTGTTATCACCCTCCTTGAGATTCAGGTCTCAAATTCTTTCATTCCAACTGAGATTCCAGATTGTCTAGGTGTCTTGATATGTCTGCCCTTTCCACCACTGCTCTACTCTAAAATTCTTCCTAAAATGTAAAACAGACACGGACACATTCTATATTAAATTTCCGGTGTCCACTCTGTGCTTCGTAGATATCAAATTTCAGAATTACCTGGTAAAATCAACTTAATTGTAAAAGTAAACTTGAAGACAGATCAAACAGTGTAAATGATTCTAGTAGTAGCATAACAAGTTTTGGAAATATCTTCATACTTTGGAATAAACTGCTAAACAAATTATTCTATAAATGAAGACCACAAAAATATAGAAATATTTCATTCAACTAGTGATCAATTTCCCAGAGGCCTATACCTGCCATGGGATACAGGTAAGGTGTGTGGGGGGGACAGAAAAAAAGAAGGAAACCTAAGTAGAATAACAAATAAAACTCTACAAGAATCAAAAGTAGATTTAATGATGTCTATGCTCTTATGTGCTTTCATTTATGCAAAGGGTAATTTCCTAATATATACCATATTTATTTTAGATCTAATTTTATTTATTTATTTAATATTTACTTTTGAGACTAGGTCTCGCTATGTTGCCTGGGGTAGTCCCAATCCCACGGACTCAAGCAATCCCCAGCCTCAGCCTCCCAGGTAGCTGGGGTTACAGGCGTCCACCACTACACCCGGCTACTTTTTCGAGAACCAGGTCTCACTATGTTGCCTGGGGTAGTCTCAAACCTGCAAACTCAAGCGATCCCTGTCCTCTTACCTCCCAGCGCTTGGATTATAGGTGTGCACCACCACACTCGGCTTTAGACTTAATTTTAACAGACACCATTCCGTGGAACTGATTGAGGTCTATTTATTGACAATAGCAAGAAATCAATTTGGAGAACAGAGGAGACCAAGGAGGAGGAGAAAAACTCCCCAAGACCAGTGCCAGTGAACATGCCATGTCTCCTACCCACATATGCAGCCCTCCCCCGTAGAAATGTAAGTTGGATCACCAGAAACTGTTGGTCAGCCTCAACTTGTTGACTTGTACGTTGACTTAAGGTCAACATACCTATGTGGTTTAACCTATGTGGTTTTAATTTTCACTTTGTCTTTTGCAACAACCTTTTGAAAAATATTGTTTCTTTCTGCTCAGCTACTTACTGTTAGAACTGGGGGATAAAAGAGAAAGCTGAGGGTATATATTAAGACACTGCATTTATGATGATATATTGTAAAAAGAAACTGTATGAATATTTTTTCAAGAATATTATCTTTTCATGGAGGGATAATTGACAAGAATATTATCTTAACATGGTTACAGTCTCAAGGATTCTTCATCTTCAAGAGCATCGTCAAGGATGTCTTCAAAGATATATTTAAGAACATATTTTAAATATGATTACTATGTTCAAGGAAATATTAAAAATCATATTCAGAGTTTATTCAAGAACATGTTCAAGATATACTCAAAATGTATTAAATGTACTTAAAAGAATATACTTAAAATATAGTCTTCATAAATACATATTTCTTTAAAAATATTCTTTGCCTATATGAGTTCTTTTTAAATATATTTGGTGAACTGTCAAATGATTATATTTTCCTTGCCCATATACTCTTGTGACCTACCATGTTCAAAACTGAAAATGAAACCAAATATGCATAATATTTGTCTACTTTCCTTCTTTGGAATAGTCCTACTTTACACTGACTCAATTTAAGCAAATAGAAAAGTCCGTAAGTCAACAGAATGCTAAACTTTCTTTATCTCTTATGAAGAAGAAATGACATTTACAACATACTACATAATACTTCTTCACAATACAAACATATTACTTGATCATATACAGTCTACTCCATGGCATTGAATGTCACTAATATTATAAATAAATATCTTAGTAATAAATATTCCCAAAAAGTTATATTTACATAATTTTCATACTAGAAAACATTTTACTGAAGATGGTTTCATTCCTCTTATGCACAGACCTCTACTGTCTAGAGACAATGACCATATCTCAGGACATGAATGATGCACAAAATTTTAACAATTAAAGTTAAATATTAATTTATGTTTAATATAAAGGGTTTGTGAAAGAAATTTACAATTCATTATGAAAGTATAAAAATATTTCTAACAAAATGTTTCAAGCAATAATCGAAAGCAGTTTTAACATTTAAAGAAACACAAATATTAATTTCAATTATGTATAAATTAATATTCCATGTTTTTACCAGATTCCATTGTAAACATCCTCAATAGCAAATACACCATATAGTTTCTAAATTCTTTTTTCAACTTTATTAACAGATTATTGACATATCACATATCACATATATAAGTGATAAGATATATTGTACCACCACAAAAAAAACCATTATCTTTTCTTATAATTTCAATATTTGGTGTGGTGATAACATTTAAGGTCTACTCTCTTAACAACTCAAGTATATAATAAAGTATTTTTAATTAAAGTAACCATATTATATATTAGATATATATTAGATTCTCAGAACTTATCATCTTATCACTGCAAGTTTGTTCCATTTGACCAACATCTCCATTGCTGCCACCCCCACCCCTGACAACCACCATTCCACTCCGTTTCTACGAGTTTGGCTTTTTTACATTCCACAAGTAAGTGAGATCATACTGACTTGTCCGACTTATGTTATTTAGCTTAATGATGACCTCAAGCTCTGTTCATGTTGCTGCAAATGGCAGGATTTCTTTCTTTCTTCCTTTCCTTCCTTTCCTTCCTTTCCTTCCTTTCCTTCCTTTCTTCCTCTTTCTTTCTTTCTTTCTTTCTTTCTTTCTTTCTTTCTTTCTTTCTTTCTTTCTTTCTTTCTTTCTTTCTTTCTTTCTTTCTTTCTTTCTTTCTTTCTTTCTTTCTTTCTTTCTTTCTTTCTTTCTTTCTTTCTTTCTTTCTTTCTTTCTTTCTTTCTTCTTGATGAATAATATTCCTCTGTGTGTTTGTCTAGGCCAGGCATGGTGGCTCATGCTTGTAAGTGGCAGTCTAGGAAGCTCCCGCTGGGGGCAAAAAAAATAGCTGGGCGTGGTGGCGCATGCCTGTAATCCCAGCTACCTGGGAACTTGAAGAAAGCTGGATTCCCTGGTACCCCAGGCAACGTGAGCCTGCGGTTCCATGGGCAAAAATAGCGATACTGAGTCTCAAAAAAAAAACAAGAATAATATTCCTCTGTGTGTTTGTCTATGTATTTGTAACAAGTTGCCTAACCTATATCCTTTCAGCTCACACAATTCAACAAAAAGAAAGCAGTCCAATAAAAAATGGGCAGAATAGCTCGCACTTCTCCAATGAAGACATGCAGTGAAGATATACATAAAAAAAGTTCATCAGGGAAAATCACATTGAAACCACAAAGATATACCACCTCACTCTTGTGAGAATGGCCCTTATCAAACAGACCAGAAGCAAGTGCTGATGAGGGTGTGGAGAAAAAGGAACCCCCTTGCAGTGTTGGTGGGAATGCTGACTGGTTCAGTCCCTGTGGAAAACAGTATGGAGGTTTCTCAAAAGACTAAAAGTGGATCTTCCAGCAATTCCACTCCTAGGTATATATCCAAAGGACATAAACTCTAAAGGAAAATCTATACCCCTATGCTCACTGCAGCAATATTTACAGTAGTCAAGATCTGGAAACAATGTAAGAGCCCAAAAGGATCAAGATGTGGTGTATATATACCAAGATACTCAGAAAAGAGAAACTCAAAGATAAACTAAAGCCATCTGTGACAATATGTGACAGCAAGAAGGGATTATGCCAAGCAGAATTAAGCCAGAAGGAGAAAGATAAGTACTGGGTGGTATCACCTATATATGGAATATAGAGACACGAAACAAAAGGTCAAATTGGGGAGGACAAGGAGTGAAAAACAGTTTGCAAGGAATGCACTATGGACTATGGTGAAGGACTATTGGTAAATAGGCAGAGGGAGTGCTATGGCAACTGTACCTGAGAGGGGATATCCTCTACTGTCAAATCACTAGAAGGATGTGAAATAGTGGTACGTCAATAATGATTAAAAAAAATAAGTGATCAAATAACTCCAGCTGGACCTTAGTTATATCTTTACTCAAACTGTTAAAAGAAAACTTAGGAGAAAATCAAGTACATTTGTGTATTGTTTTTTGTTTTGTTTTGTTTGTTTTTGAAACTAGGTCTCACTATTTTTGCCCGTGGAACTGCAGCCTCATGTTGCCCGGGGTACCACGGACTCAAGCAATCCCCAGCCTCAGCTTCCCAGGTAGCTGGGATGACAGGCGTGCGCCACCATGCCCAGCTATTTTTTGGGACTAGGTTTCGCTACAGGCTCCAAGCAGGGCTCGAACCGCGATCCCTGGCCCCAACCACATTCCATTGGCTGATGCTTACAGACACATGCCACCATGCCCGGCTTTGTGTATTGTTTTATTATTTGATAATAGTTAACATTTTTAGGTGTGATCTTCAGAGTGAGGCTATGATTCTTAAAAGAACTTATTCCTTTATAAATGCATACTGACATATTTAAGAAGGAATTATACCCTTCAACTGTGAAAATAATACTCAATAGGGGAGCAGGACTATATAAATGAAACAAGACTGACCATGAACTGATTGGTAACTGTTGAACCTGGGGGATGAAATGATGAATGTTCATTGGAATACATTTTCTACTGTAGTAAATGTTTGAATCTTCCATAATGAAAGTTTTTTTAAGTGGAACAAGAAAATAAGACTTATTAAAATTGCCATTTCTCCCCAATTAATCTATAATAAACTCCAGATTGCCAGACACTTAAAGATATAATTATAGCCATAATAAATGTTTCTTATTTAAAAGAGAAATAGTTTGAGTGGTATCTGAAGAGGATGTTGCACTCAATTATTCATAATAGGATTGGTAGAGGATCCATATTTTTTCATTTGTTCCATTTATATTGTTTATATAACATTTGAATTTACATACAATCACGGAAAAATGTATAACTGCATATATGTAACTTCAACTCTCTCAAAAAGGGAAACAACAAAGAATGACGAATAAAATATGCAGTTCATAAACTTTACTTCTGGGGGCTGGACAGTGTTTGATGGCAGCTTAAAAGGTGTTCTAAGCAAGCTCAATCGTGTTAGATCTCAAGAGTGCTGTGCTTGTGATTGGGCGCCACATTTTTTTTTTTTTTAGATTTAAAAAAAATTGATTGCACACACACACACACATGCACACACGCATTTTACATCATTGTTTACCCCGAGGTTCTCCCACCACCTTATCACCTGTGAATCATCTTAATCTCTGTGTCCATCCCTCCCCCGATTTTACCCTCTCCCCCTCTTTCTCTTTGCTCACTCTGCTGACAGTTTTACATTTTTCATCTCCTTTTGTTTGTTTGTTTTCCCTATATCCCTCATATAAGTGAGGCCATCCAGTATTTCTCTTTTCCTTTCTGACTTATTTCTGCTAACATGATTCCTTCTAGGTCCATCCATGTTGCTGCAAATGACCTAAGTTTGTCTTCTCTGATTGATGAATAATAGTCCATTGTGCACCTATATCACAACTTTCTAATCCATCCATTTTGGGACATTTGGGTTGTTTCCAATATCTTGGCTATTGTAAATAGTGTTGCAATAAATAGTTTTTAAAATGAAGTAACAGGTCGGGCATGGTGGTGCCTACCTGTAAGTGGCAGCCTAAGAAGCCACGGCTGGAGTCAGGGATCGCGGTTCGAGTCCCACTAAGGGCAACGTAGTGAGACAGTTTCAAAAAAAATAGCTGGGCATGATGGTGCGTGCCTGGAATCCCAGCTACCTGGGAAGCTGAGGCTGGGGATTGCTTGAGTCTGTGGTACCCCGGGCAGCGTGAGCCTACGGTTCCACGGGCAAAAATATCAAGACCTAGTCTAAACAAACAAACAAACAAACAAACAAACAAACAAATAAATAAATAAATAAATAAATAAAGTAGCAAGCAGGGACAGTCAGAGGAGAATGACCACATCTGTGAGGTGGTGAAAGCGAAAGGAGTTGAAAGTACTAGGAATGCATAACTTGGATAAGAACAATCTTGGATGTTTCATGCACACAGCTTTCAGACATAAGGAACAACTGACAAACAGTTGGGAGATAGATTTAAAATGTCCCCCTCAGAAAAGCTGATGGGTTAAAGTTAGAAAATGTTAGATTTGTCCCCATTAGGTGCAGACCAGTTCCAGCTGGGAGAGCTTTTCGGCAGTGACTCTGTCCCCTATTTGGTAAAAGCTGTCCTTGGAAGCAGGTCAACAGCACAAAATATGTCTTGGTCTCTCCCAACCCCAAGGAACTGAGCCTAAGCCATTGAAGAAAGGTCTGTTTAAAACTAAGTGGAAACCTTTCTTAGTTTAAAAAAGTTTTCCTTTAACGGACAGATGCCTATTTATACAATAAACAAAATACAGAGGAGATATGTTCAGGGAGGGGGGGAAATCAATACTTTAAAAGATAAAACCCATCAATGTTACTTGTGTCAAGTGCCTAGAGTAAATTAAGTTTACAACTTCAGCAGACTGTCATGTGAAAGTGTGGCAGAGACTAACAAATTGAATTACCATAGTACTACATCACTCACAAAAGTATTATTGATAGTGACAGAGGGATATTGAATTTAAATTATTCATTTTTATTGATTGAACAACACATCTTAACTAGGAAACAAGAAGAAAAGAGCTGAGACGGTAGACTCAGATTTTACCTCCTATCCAGAATGACCCCCAAAAAGAATATGTGCATATGGAGTTGAACACTATCTAAAGCATCAGTTAACTGAGGTTTTTTTCTGGATACCCTTGAACTTCTATAATCTCTGTCCATGCCCACCCAAGTGGGAACCTAGATACCCACAGTCCTGTGCTTCGATGCCTCTTCCTTCTCAAGCTTCAATCTTACCTACTGTTTCCATGGTACACTACCAGCCTGGTTTCATTTCTCAGTTCACAACCATGCATTGAATATATATCTGTACTGCACACCCCGTTGGGCACGAGTGATACACAGATGAGTCCAACTTTCCTTCATGAAAGGCACAATCTACTGGAGGGGAAAGGACACATAAAACAAAAGAAAATCTGCAGCAAAGTGTTTTACACAACTCCTCTATTCAAAATCCCTAAATGCTGTCATTCTCATGTGTAAGTTGATTCTTAGCCTTTGAGGAATCATAGGACCTGTCTGAAAATTCTATATAAAATATGAACTAGGTCTTAGAAAAAAATGCACAGACAATACACATGTACACATCATAAAATTTGAGGGAATTCAGAGATATCTTAAGGCCTAAAAATAAGAAGCCCTAGTTAAACACTTCCCCTAAGATATTCATGATGACTAAGCAGGTCCTGTTTTCCTAATTTTGGAGCATTTCAGTTGTCATGGGGAGTCTGTGGAACCCAAATTCATTAAGACAAAAGAAATAAGTGATGATGGGAATTTATGATTCTTGAAAGTCCAGGAAAAGTGAGGAAGGTATTATCCTTGCCATTAAATTACCCCATAAAAAAGGTGGCTTAAAAATTCCCACATCTTCCAAATTCATATTAAACCCTGATCTCTAGTGTGGCTATACTTGGAGATCGGATCTTTACAGAAGTAATTAAGATTGAATGAGGTCTTAGGGTAGGGCTCTAATCAGAAAAGATTAGTGTACTTAGAAGGGACAGTCTACTTTCCCCTTCTCCAAACACACTCAAAGGAGAGGACATGTGAGCATACAGCAAGAAGACACATAAAAGCTAAAGAAGCCTCAAAATGCTATCAACTTGGTCTTGGATTTCCCAGGCTCCCACACTGTGAGAAACAAATGATTGTTGTTAGACCATCTAATTTATGGTACACTAGAAAACTAATAAATTCACCAAACAAAAATTCTTTCATCCAAGCTGTTTGTAGCACTTTCAGGCGTCTGTCTGTCACCTCCAAAACCTCCCTTGTCTCGCTTTTTTTAATTAAACAAAGACAGGAACATTATTCCATCCCCCCCCCCTCAGAAAAACAACACCACAATTTACATCCATGAATTTTATAGTTGCAGAGATCTCTATCTTAATTGATTTGGGGTCTTTTTTTAATTAAAACATGTATGGTTGTTGGTAGAACTTGAAAATTAAGCAGCTACCACTGGGCCTCAGGCAAGAAAGTTTCTCTGCAGCCAAGAATCAAGTAGCCCTAAGTAAACATCACCAAACTATGTCCTGCCCCTTTTTAGCTCAAAGTCTTACTTACTGTGGCTGATGGACAGGGGTGGGGTTAAGGGTGGGGTAGGGGTTGGGAGGGACCAGCACCACCTGGGAATTTGTAAGAAATGAAGAATTCCAGGCCCATCCCCAAGAAATCAGAATTAGCAATTTTTTTTTTTTTTGAGACTAGGTCTCGCTATTTTTGCCCCGTGGAACCGCAGGCTCACATTGCCCAGGGTACCACAGCCTCAAGCAATCCCCAGCCTCAGCTTCCCCGGTAGCGGGATTACAGGCACGTGCCACCATGCCCAGGTATTTTTTTGGAACTAGGTCCCACTATGTTGACCCAAGTGGGTCTCTAACCACGATCTCTGGTCCCGGCCGCAGCTTCCTAGGCTGCCGCTTACAGGCACATGCCACTGTGCCCAGAATTAGCATTTTAGCAAGATACCTAGGTGACTCATATGTGCCTGAAAGTTGAAAAAGTACTATCTTCCTGAACACTAGTCTACATCGTGACAGCGCTGAATGGCTTCCAGGTGTCAGGAATATGGACTATTGGGCAAATGGACTTAAAGATTAAGGTGCTTCCACTGGGACAGCCTCAACATCTAGCAGAATACCTGGAACCCAAGAAACTGCAACAAAGCATGTTGATCCACTTTTTAAAATGACTTGTGAGCATCTATGATGTGTGAGGTGCTGTGTCAAGCTTTGTGGCTATACTATTGATAAAGCCCTCCCGGAACCTAAAGTCCAGTGCATCATTTTCCAAAAAGGTGTGAGCTCCCCAGTGTATCACCTTAAAAGGGAGAGGATGTAAATCTTCAAAAAGTACATCTCTGGGACCCACCACAGGCCAGCTGAATCAGAATCTCAATGGATATGGACCCAGGAGTAACCACTTTAAAAAGCCCCTCTGGAAATTCTTGTACTTTCTGATATCTGAGAATCATCTAGTGGATTTGGGAAGATTAACAAATAAAATCATTCATTCAAGGATTAATGAACCCTACTTGGCGCTAGTTAGTGTTTTACAAACTCGGGATATAGCTGAACAAATCTGCCTGATCTCATGGGTGCCCATTCTAAATGAGGCAGAAGATAATCAAGAAATCAACACATTATACCAAATAGTGATAAGTTATATCAAATTCTAATTATATCAAATAGTGATAAGCTAAAGGCAGGTAAAGGTGTTAGTGATGAAAATATTATTTCTTATAAAGAGATCCAGAAAGGCCTCCCTATGAAGGTGGTACTGGATCCAAGACCTTAATGAAGTGAAGGAATAAAGTATGCACATATCCAGGAGAGAATTTTACAGGCAGAAGGAATAGAGGCAAAGATCCTACACTGGGAGTGTGCCTGACATTTCCAAAACAGAAAAGGGAACCAGGAAATGGGTCAGAGGGAATGTGACTGGCAAGGAGCTTGAGAGCTACTAAAGGTGAGCAAGTATGAACAGGTCCTCAGACAGGGAACCACTGGACAGTTTTAAAAAGAGAATCAAAATTATATGACTTATGTTTTTTAAATCGTTTATTCTGCTTCCTCTGTAGAGAGTCCAGCGTAGGTGAGTGCTCATTAGGGTAAAGCTAGGCTGCTATAACAAAGAGACCCAACAGTAAGAGAGAAACCAAGGAGTTTGTTATTCTCTTACACAACAGCTTTCATGGGAACAGTTCAGGTCCTACAGCAAGTTTACTGCTCATGGTCATTCATGGACCCAGATTCTTCCCAAGTTGGTGTTCTGCCATCAGCTAAGGCCTTATCATGTTCTCTAAGCTCAGAGCCAGATTGTTAAGATATCCAGTTTCCAACTTTCAGAGTAAGATGAGGGTAGAGAGGAAGTTAAGTTCAAATATCACGGATCCCTGACACGGCAAAGTCGCTTCTACTCACATGCTATTGATGATAACTTAGCCACATGGTCATACCTAGTTGCAATCAAGGATGGAATATGTAGGAAAGCTGTGAGTCCATTTGTGTATCCTTGACTATGTAAGAAAAAAACGGATTTTGATGGTTAGTAATAGCTTCCATAAAAGGTAAAGGTAAAAGAAGGGAGATGTTTTCATCATTCAAATGAAAGATGATATTGGCCTGGACTATGGTATGGAAGTAGGAGAGAGTGTGGAATTAGGCTAACCTTTGAAGGATTTGCTGATAGAAAGGATTTGGTATGTGAAAATCAAGGATGACTCCAAGAATTTTGACCTGAGTGACTTGAAGGTGTTGAGTGATTGCATAAAAAATATTCCACCTGAGCCAAGCATGTCTCCCTTCTCCCTGTCTACCTAAACCTAATACAACATCTTAGTGTAATAAAACCCAATTCTTTTCATGAAAACTGGATTGCAAATTTCAATTATATTACCTTCTATATGCGCGATCTTAAGCAAGTCATTTCATTCCAGTGGGTTTTAGTTCCCTTTTAATTATCAGTCATAGTTTCTTCCTATCTCTAGTGTATAGGACCTTAACATCCTCCATCTCCTAGTGTCAGAGAGGAATGTAAATGATGTTCATTCAAACCATAATGTTGCTGCAGTTTCATTAACTACTCGTGCTCCAGAAGAACAAGGCATCCACCAGAACTAACCTCAAGCCAGTCCACATGAGTGAGCACCATGTGTGCCAGGAATAGGAGGCTTGCTCCAACCAAAGCGAGCAGGGCAAGCTGTGAGAACCACTCATCTCCCTTTCTCCTCAGTCCACAGTGTCAATGAATGCAAACAACAGAGTGCATCTCTGATTATGAAAAGAGGTTTCTTTTATGACCCATCTGCTCCAGGCTGCACGTTGATGTCTCATCCTGCATAGTTTGGGAAGCTCTTTCACACAAGTTGATGCTTTCAACAATTCTAAACTCCATTTTATAGATGGAGACTAGGCATGAAGGGGTAAAATGGCTAGCCCCTGGCCAACAACTAGCAAGCAATCTAAATGTCTTAATAGGATCTGCTGCTGCTTGGATTTAAGATATTTCAGTGCAATTCTGAATTTGCATCATCAGGCTTGTGTTTTCCCACAATATTAAGGTTTCCTGATGGACACGCCAACCCCAAATTGCAGCTGTGAATTCTGAACCCACTTCCCTGCATTTGTGAGACTAATAGCATTTGAATCCAACTTATTCAGGTTTTTCACACCTACCACCAAGACCCAAGCTGTACCTGAGCAACATGTTCCAGAAGGAAATGTTCCACACCTACTGAACAACCAGGGTGGTACCTATGTCCTGCATCACTGGATTAGAATACTGAGTTCACAGCTTCGGTCTGAGGAATATTATAGAAAAACAAAGTAGTTTTCTATGAACCTCAGTTTCCTCAACTATGAAATTGAGATAGTAGCGGTATCCACTTCACAAGGCTATTGTAGGAAATGAAGTTATGTCTGTAAAACACCAGGCACATATCAGTCATCCAGTAAATAATGATGGTGTGAGGAAGGTAATACTTATTGAAGTAATAGGAATAATTACAATTACAATTTCCAGAAGACTCTCTTGCCACTTCCCATCAAAACATTTACTACATTTCTCCTCAAGACCCTATCTGCTTGCCTAATCTGTTGAATCACCTCCTAACCTGATGCAGATAATTTAATGCATTACCTCCACTAGATAGCATATCCACATTTTAACAAGGTACTTGAGATACTTGTCACAAAGAATAATAAACAAAAGTGCTGTATCCCAAAGAAACAGACTTGGGGGCTGATTTTACACCCACGTTCTGTAGACAGACCATTATTTAATCTTGTATAGATCCAGGCCTGCCTGGTAGTTTGGCTCCAAATGTAAAAGAAACATAGGGAAGAATGAGTTTTGTCAGTTATTCCAGAAATTGACTTTCAAGTCAATTTCAAATAAATGCTATGCTATTTTGTAAACGAACAAAAAACAAACTTTAGTCATTCCCACCTCCCTACCACTCCGCCTCCCTGGCATCCTTGCCCTCTACTTCCCAATACAGACAGACATATAAAGCAAGTATCTCAAGGTACCAGGTAAGCTGTGTAAAAGATCATAATGTTCTGTCACTGTGGTGCTCAGGGTAAATGCTACATTGTGCTATAGTAGAATACATTTGATAATATGCATGAGAAGGGGTGCATGGGTGTTGTCAGAAATGTACAAAAATACCTCTGTGCTGCTCAGAATTGATAAACATAAAAGGCTGAAGACAAAACAAAATCAGTCAGAACCTACTCTCCCTGACAATATTTGATTTGCCATGGTTATTTCTGAATACCCTGGTGGCCCATAAGGAGTGATAAAATCTTGTACATATAAGTTGATCTTTTCCAGAGGAGCAGAAGATCCTGGCTAGAGTGGCTGGCTGCTGTGGATTTTGACATTTCAATCAGACCTTGCTAAAGCTTTTTTGTCTAGGACAAACGGGCTTTGTCTTGTTCATCCAGGGGAAATTGACAATGCAGAATGCCACCCTATTGCTTAACTTAAAATCTCTTTGAGGAGTGTTTGCCACAACCCAGTTCAGAATCTTGTCTGTAGACAGAGCAAGGATTCCAAACAAGCCATTCTTTGACCTAAGGAAAGAGAATTTTCTGCCTAAGTTCTGCTTTAGAAGTCAAAGATACTATATCAGGGTATAGGACAGTTATTTGAGAAATTTTTAAGTACAAACAAGGGCCAGCCTTACCGGGAGGTGGCCATCTGCTTCTAACTCCTTATCAGCTCCCGATATGGTATCAAAATTCATTCCTTTAAGGTGAAACATAGAAGATCCTGGTTTAAAAGTAGCGTTGCCCAAAGAGGATCATGTACATATTGGATTATCAGGAAGGTGTTCTGATAAAGCTTTGATAGAGGCTGAGCATTTGGGTGTTACCAATGGAATATAGGCCTGAAGGAGGCCCTAACTTCTGGCGTTTACTTGGTGAGGCAGGTGAAGCAGGTGTTGAAAGGGCTGATGGTCGAAGATAAGATCCCATAACCAACTAAACAGTTTTGACAAGAGCCAGTCCTTTGTGCTTTCCTGATCTTCAAGCTTACATACACTCCTTTCTTACTTTACACCAGCCCCTGAAGGACCCTGAGGGATAACCACACATTTATCAAAGTGGTGGGGTTTAACCAGGCTTATCTAACAGCCATCAGAGCAAAGAAGGGTAGAGATACAGCAGAAAGAGGTGGGAATTTAAGGCAAATGTGGGGGGGGGGAGAACACATTTCTTCACTTCGTATGTAGAACTTTTTTTTTTTTTTTTTGAGACTAGGTCTCGCTATTTTTGCCCATGGAACCGCAGGCTCTCGTTGCCCGGGGTACCACAGACTCAAGCAATTCCCAGCCTCAGCTTCCGAGGCAGCTGGGATTACAGGCGCGCGTCACCACGCCCAGCTATTTTTTGGAACTAGGTCTCGCTACGGGTCCTGGCCGCTTCATAGGCTGAAGCTTACAGGCACGAGCCACCGCGCCCAGCCCGGATGTAGAACTTTTACCGCCTGCCTTCTTCCCTGAAAGCTGTGAACTCATCCCAGGGAGCAGGAGAAGTCTGTCCCTTTTGTACCTGTCCCTGTACCTGCTCTTGCTCTTGGAGAAGAGTTACCTACAGAGAAAGAGCCCTGCTCTGCTTCTCCATGCGGGAAAAATTCACAAGGCTGTAAACACCCATGGAGGGGAAGGGCAAGATGACCTGGTAAGGACTCTGGGTGCATCCATCTGGTATACAGCATTAAGAAACTCAGCCACATTCTCCAATATCAGCTTAACTTGAAAATGAAGGGGCCATTTTCATTTCCTATCTGCTTTGCTGTTTTATCTTAAATATCTGTCAGTTCAGAAATCAAGGTGTTATACATTGAAATTCCTCCAACCCAAACACCTGGCATTGGACCAAGAACCTGCAGAAAGAGATAAGAACTAGAGTTAGCGGACTAAAACAACATGGGAGGTGATCTCTCAGTGGAGCCAGGGCCCGGTGCTCTAGGCCTTGGACTTCAGAAGGGAGATATTTTTAACTTGGCAGTCTACAGAGGATTACATTGGGCCAAGCATCTAGTTTTTATAATTATACAATTGAATTTTAAATATACAGGGTCAAAATTAACCTTTTAGTGAGAAATTTCCCCAAATTGAAATGAAGTTTATGGATTGTGAAATCTAGATATTTGGGTAGACTGTTACTTCTGGCAAGGCTAAAATCAAGATTTCTTCCATCTGTCATTTCTCCTTTGGATCATACTGAGGTTCTTCTCCAATCTTTAGCAATTCTGAGCACTGGATAAGTACAATATAATTTTTTTGAGGGATAAATATGGATTGCCCTATGTAGTAGTTATCTATCACTGCATAAATATTTGTCCCAAATTATAGTGGTCTTATTAGTGTGCAATCAAGGGACGTCCAGATACCTCAAAATATTAAGGGGTATTTATTCTAAAAGCAGTCTGGTCGTCCATAGACATGAAGGCGAAAGAAGCATACTTTTTGTGTGAAATTATTTTTTAAATACAATTAGTATGCATAAGAAGAAAACAAAGGTTATTACTAATATAGTTTCCCAATAAGATCCCCAAAACTGCCCATCATAATTGTGAGTAAATTACATGGCAAATGCCCAGCCAAATAGGGTTGGCCCAAAGCAGTGCTGCTGAGGCCTAGAAAGTAGCTACAAGTCTGAGATCCCTTCTGGTGGGGTTAAAGAGGTCCCAAAGAGGTAGGACCAAAGGAAAGACGTGGAGTTCATCTTTCCCATGTCCTATATCATAGTGAAACCATTTGGTTTCTGTCTTTCTCTTTTTGACTTGTTTCTGCTAATATGATTTCTTCTAAGTCCATCCATGTTAAGATAAACAAAAAGCCATGAAGAAAAGTCAAAACAAGCTAACAACCCAATTAAAGTACACAACTCGGGTGTGTGTGTGGGTAGGACAGGTTGGGAAAGGTTCGGGGGGGTGAACCGCAGAGATCACAAAGATGTGAAATTTATATATATAAATAAAGTATTTAATATTTAAAAATAAATAAGTAAACAATAAATAAACACATTAATTTAAAAAAAGAAAGACTTGGAGTTCAGTATATACCAACTAATCCACTGTGATGTCAGGACAATGGCTGCCACTGTCTTTGCCAAGGACTAGGAGCAGCCTCCTCACATTTCTCACCCATATGGCCCTTCTAAATATGGCTTCCAAGTGTCTCTACATGGCTCTTTTCCACACTCAAGACTGTTGGCAGCATCTAGTTTCTGAGAAACAGTTGCACTGAATGCCTGATCCCTTGCTGGCAAGTTCCTGGTGACACCGGCTTCTTCCTAGGGCAGCTCACAATTCGGCAGTTGGCTTTATCAGCTCAAGCAAGTAAAGAGAGCCAAGATGGAAACAGTGCTACAAAGATGGAAGTCATTCTTTCATAATCTAATTGTTGAAATGAAACTATCACCCTGACATATTTTATTTGTTAGAAGCAAGACACTAGGTTAACTGCCCCCCTCCACTTTCGCCCCCCCTCCACCCCCAGAATAGTATTCCAGTAGGGATGAATTCTACTTAGCAGAGACCAATATGCTTGGTTCTTTTTTTGAGACTAGGTCTCACTATATTGCCCAGGGGACCGCAGACTCAAGTTGCCCAGAGTACCGCAGACTTAAGCGATACCCAGCCTTAACCTCTCAGGTAGCTGGGATTACAGACGCCCACCACGGCACCTGGCCACTTTTTCGAGACCAGGTCTCTGATGCTGTCTGGGGTAGTCTCAAACCGGCAAACTCAAGCTATCCCAAGCCTCTTGCCTCCCAGCATTTGGACAACAGGCGCACACCACCACGCCCGGCAGCAGAGACTTATATGAGTCAAGAAATAACTATAGCTTGTTGACTGGGAATATATAAGTCCTGTGATGTTACTGTCCTATCAGTTCTCCCATCCAAGTATTAACCGGGACAGACTCTGCTTAGTTTCTGTAAATCAGATGGATTACAGTTAGGGTAGAATACCATGTACTATCTTATAGGCTCTTTTGATTCTTTGACTTTGGGAAACATCAGATGCCACCTGTGAACTAGCAAAAACTCTGAAGCTCTGAAAAGAGCATATCCAGGGACAGCACAGGCTAACGTTGACGAAGAATCCCAACTCTGCATAGACCTTGAGAAATATCTAGTTAAGGCTGAGCAGAATAAAAAGGTGGGAGATGGTATTTTCATCTTTCATGTCTTTGAACATTCACTCGCAAGCACAAGAAAGCTTTATTTAGCTGGGCACGGTGGCGCGTGCTTTTAAGCGACAGCTTATGGAGTTGCAGCAGGGTGTGGGGATTACAGTTTGTGTCCTGCCCGGGGCAATACATCAAGACCTAGTCCCAAAAAAATAGCTGGGCATGGTGGTGCGCGCCTGTAATCCTAGCTACCTGGGAAGCTGAGGCTGGGGATTGCTTGAGTCCGTGGTACCCCGGGCAATGTGAGCCTGCGGTTCCATGGCAAAAATAGTGAGACCTAGTCTCAAAAAAAAAAAAAAGCTTTATTGAGATGTCAGGTTCTTTATATTTTAACAAATTTTGACTTTCACTTATTTTTTGACTTTAAAAACTAAAAAGTGCAAGGGACTTTAATATGTGGACTTTAATGTCCCTCTAGAAATGTGATAAGGGAGATAATATTCAAATGAATGCAACTTATCTTTGCACATTATTGTTGTGGTGCCTTCTGTCCTTTAATCTCATTCTGTATCTTCTGATAGGTGACTTAAGCTAGACATCATTATGAGAAGGGGACTAGAATAGGGAATGAATGATTTCATTATCCTTAGGTAGGGCTTGATTTTGGTGTTAATTTAATTAATATAGTTGTTAGATGCATTTCAGCACCTTCTGGATGCACAGCTTTCTTTTCTCGTAAACCACTCACGACCGTTCCTTCCATAGATATGGCTCAATGGCTGCCTTCGGTGAGTTACCAAAGATAAACTGGGAGACACTGCGGGATTCTCTTCTTCCCACTCCAGATGTATCTGTGTATTACAATACACCAGTAGGGAGGAAGGGGGCTCGGGGGTGCGTGACTCACCTGTTTGATGAGCTTGAGACCAGGAACTCCATGTTCCTGTTGGAACCACTTCTTGGGATGTGGCTGATGACAGGTGAGTTGGGTTCTGCTCTGATATCTGCCAAACAGTGAGAGGGGCACGACCCTCTCAGAGGGTCCTGCTGTGATAGGATGGTACAGACTGTGACCGAGGGAAGAAGTAGACTCTCTGATGCAAGGACATTGTGCCAGAAAGCCCACTTGATAACAGATGTAAGCTATGTTCTCTACCCTGGTGCCTTTATCTACATTCAAGTTGCTATTTTAGACTATCTTCAGATTCCTTTCAATTTCTCAGTTGTTCAGAACACAAGACAAGTAAAAGTACTGTGCTATTGATTGGCCTCCCACTTACAAATACAAGTGGTCTGGATATGAAAGGCAATTTGCTTCTTAAGAGGACAGATGATAGAGAATTCAAGTGTGGGAAGGGTGGGAGGAGATCCTGCACTGACAACATGAAAATCTTCAAAAATTTTCACCCAAAGCAGGGCATTGGACCTTCAAAAGCTAGCAACATCTTAACCATTTGAGGAAAGGCCAGATGTTACTTTCCAGAATAATAGTACTGTTGATCATTGCTATATTGTTACGTTAATAGTGATGTATCACTATTTTACATCCCTGTTTGTTTTTTTTCACAATATAGGTACTTTATTTTCAATCTCAACAATTACTTTGAGTCCCATGAATGGTCACTTTTGAAAATTCTTCTGATTCAACAAGGCCTGGAGACTGAACCCGAATTGAATATCTATGATAAATAATAATATGATCAGTGACTTACTCATTCTCAGATTCCTTTGCCTCTGTGGATTTACTTTAGACTGGTGGACATGAATTTACAAATACTGTCTTTCTCTGGATCTGGAAGATTTTCTGTCATTTTCTTCATTTTTGCTGATATTTCCCCAATAATTTATGAGTTTCCCTTGGTATGTAGAAGGATCAATAGCTATGTGAGTCTTTGAGAAATAAGTGACAAAATAACACAAATATGCTCCAGTAAAATGTACCACATTTCCCTTGTCTTGGTCAATATTTCAAGCTGGTAAAACATAGAAGTGAGTCTCTGAGCATACCTATGTCTCCTCAGATATTTTGAAGCATGGACCTTTTCCAAATGCCAAGAGGTGGTCAGTTTTCAAGAGAGCTAATTCAAAGTATTGAGGTTGTCAAGGAGCCCTCTCAGGGGTTGCTATGGAAGTGAACAGTGAACAGGTAGGCGCCAACTCTTCCCCTATGCAGGGATCATCTCTGTTTTAATATATACTATGAATTGAGATTTCTTGAAGCACCTCATTAGAAAAGAGTGTTCCACAATTGTTAAAATTAAAAAATCCAATAGCAAAAATGCAAACAACTCAATTAAAAAAATGGAGAAAGGAAAATAGACATTTCTTCAAAGAAGCTACACAAATAGCCAACAAGCACAGGAAAAGATGTTCAACATCATTGATAAATAGGGAATTGGAAATCAAAATCACAATGAGATATCATCTCATGCAATTTAGGATAGCTGTTCTTTAAAGCAATAGGAAATAACAAGTGTTAGGAAGGATGTGGAGAGATTGGAACCATTGTGCATTGCTGGTGGGAATATAAAATGGTGCAACTGCTGTGAAAATGGTATGGTTTTTCCTAACAAAACAAAAAATATATAGAGTCACTATGTGATCCAACAATTCTACTTCTGGATATGTACATAAAATCATTGAAAGCAGGTTCTCAAACAGATATTTATATACCCATGTTCATAGCAATATTATTCACAATAACCCATGATAAATGGATAAACAAAATGTGATGTGTACACACAATGAATAATTATTTAACTTTTAAAATGAGGGAAATTCGGACAACAACATGGATGAGTCCTGAAGAGATGTTAAGAGAAATACGTTAGAAGCAAAAGAACAAATACTGCATGGTTTCATATGTATAGTAGCCAAACTCATAAACACAAAAAGTAGAAATGTGGCTGCCAGGGAATCAGTTGAAGGAGAAAAGGAAGGGAGCGATACTGTTTAATGTACAGGGTTTTATCTTGAGAAGATTAAATAGTTCTTTCTTAGAAACGGATGATGTGAAGACCACACAACAGTATGAATGGAATTAATGTCACCATATGGCATACATAAAATGCTTCAAATGCTAATTTTTCCCAATTAAAAGTTTAGTCATCAATGTTCTATTGTTTTCTTATGGTTTTGTCAGTCATAAGAAGAAAGCAAATCTTTTGCAATGTTCAAAGTAAACCATCATTCATCACATAATACCAATGCACCCTCCAGGGTAAAGAATTTGTATTGTTTTCTCAGTGCAAACACTGTACTCGATACAGAAATATTGCCACCTCAACACAGATTCAAGGACCAAATCCACCCTCAGAGAGCAAAGGAAATGGGACATAGAATGAGAAAGACCCAGAGCTTTGAGGGTTGGCTGATACCTAGCCCTACCCATTGATGTGAAAATTATTGAGCTGTGTTATCACAACTTGTTTACTACAAGCATACATTGACAATATTCCAAGACCAAGGTTGAAACTAAAGAGGTTGAAAACTAAGCAGTAAAGTAAATTAGCTAGATACAGCTAAACCAGATTCCAAAATTGGAGACTGGATTGAAAAGACCCAGAGACTGGAGAACATAAAAATAAGTAGTCAACACAGAGAACAGAAGAGGGTTAGAATGCAGCAATGGTGTAATGTAACAAAGTTGTGGTGGTAGGAACAGTAATCCTGAACCATCACTGAATAGTGGGACATAGCAAGCACTTCCAACATTGTGTTACTGGGAAACCTTATCCAACCTTGTCGCAAAACTCTGAACCAGGTGAGGTGAAACAGTGACAAGAGAAACTATTAGACATTCTTTAAATGTACCAGCCCTAATGATAATGAGGAATGTTTGGAGAAGAAGAGGAAGTAGCACCCCCAAACCAGCCAAGTCTCATATAGATGACTGATAGTGAAGCACCACACTATGCTGAGACATCAGGTGTGGGGATCAGTGGGGGTTCATTGCCATCAAGAACTAGGTAGTTCTTGTCTCCTTTATTGTCCATTTTGAAGAAATTTAGTATTTACTGCCACCCCAGGAGATTTTGATGTCAACAATAGCTAAACATTTTTAAGTCATTTATATATTTTATTCAAGTCTCAGTATCACTCATCAACTTTCTCTTTTCTGTCATATCTCACATTCAGTTCAGCAGCAAACACTTGCCCTCACTTCAAAATATATACAGAATCTGTCTCCTCTCTATTTCCTTAGCAAAGCCACAATTATCTCTTGCCAAGTTGACTACAACCGTCTCTTAATTGATCTGCCTGCTCCATTTCTGCATTCCTGTGGTCTTCTCAATACAAAACAAACAGAGGGAGCCACTTAAAATATAAATCACATCATTTACATGATGTACAGAAAAACAGTATAAAGTAATGGTTAGAGTTAAAACTTTGGAGCTAGACTAGCATAGTTCAAATTCAAGGTCCACCATTTCTTAACTGTGTGACCTTGACCAAGAATTTAGTCTATTTGTGTAACTTTTGATCATCTTTACAATCAAGATAATATTATTTGCTATGATCTCTCTCTCTCTCTCTCTCTCTCTCTCTCTCTCTTTCTCTCTCCAAAGATTATATGAATTGATATACTCAAAACACCTAGAATAGTGCCTGGAATTACAAATGCTAGCTGATGTTAATCCACACACCCACTCAAAATTCTCCAAAGGATTCCCATCATGCTTAAATAAAATCCAAAGTCTGTGCTATGAACTAAAAGACCCTATGTGAACTGAACCCCGAATACCTTCCCAATTTTACTTTCTATCATTCTGCCTGTTGCTCAATTTATCCTATTTACATTGGTCTATTTGCTGTTACTAGAACACATAAGATATTATACTATATACAGAAAGGAGAGAATTGGTATTTCATTTGTGCAATCAACAAATATTTATTGAGCACCTACTATATAACAGAAAATTTGGCAATTAAATACATTGATGGAAAAAAAAGATGAAAATCCATATCCTTTATAAATAGATCTGTGTCCTCTCCACCCACCCTTGTCTCCTGAATCCTCTTAGGCAAACCAAAGAAAAGTGAAATTTAACTAGAGTGAACTTAGAGAAAGGCATGGACGAGAGAAAACAGGGAGGGGGAAGTAGAAAACTTTTTCTTATGTGAGTGTCAGGTTTCCACAACATGGGTAACTTGTTAAAGAGTACAGAGATCTCAAGGGCAGAAACCTAAGCTGATATCTCTCGGTCCCAAGTTGAACACATCTGTGAAGTCAGCAGGTACCATCCTCCCTAGTCAAGGCCACGCATAGAAAATCTATTACACTGACGCACTCAACTGAAACTTTAAAGGGCTCTACCCCACACAGAGAAAATTGCTAACCCAATATACATGACATGTTCTCATAGGTCTCTGCTGAAGGAACAATAGGAGATTATTGTAAAGCAGGTGAGTGGATTTTTGAGAAATGGATAATAGATTTTTTTTTAATTAATGTATACTGCAGGAGAGAAATCCACATTTTTAAAAGTTCTTTACTAAACTAACTCCTGGGTTTCAAAACCGGCCTTCCTTTTTCCTTCCTTCCTTCCTTCCTTCCTTCCTTCCTTCCTTCCTTCCTTCCTTCCTTCCTTCCTCCCTCCCTCCCTCCCTCCCTCCCTTCCTTCCTTCCTTCCTTTCCTTCCTTCCTTCCTTCCTTCCTTCCTTCCTAGGTCTTATTATGTTGCCCAGGGTACTGCAGACTCAAGTTGCCCAGGGTACTGCAGACTCAAGTGATCCCCAACCTCAGCCTCCCAGCTAGCTGGGATTACAGGCACACCCCCCCCCACTGTGCCTGGCTGCTTTTTCAAGACCAGGTATCACTATGTTGCCTGGGGTAGTCTCAAACCCATGAACTCAAGCAATCCCAAGCCTCTTGCCTCCCAACACTTGGACAGCAGGTACGTGCCACCACGCCCGGCTACAAGACTTGCTTTCTATAAGGGAAGCAGAAACACAGCTTACCGAGACAGTCCAAAAGTTACCCAACAACCTTAGTCCAAGCACAAGTGAGGCCCCTCCCAGCACAGCACAGCCCTCCCCCTCAGAAACCCTTTCACCTCAGTGCTCAGTCAAGGAGCAGAGTGATAACACAAAGCAAGAACACTTCCTGATGGCACAGGCTTCCAGGGCACACCCCAGGGTCCTATGTCCTACTTACTCCTCTATCCTTGTTTAGTGCCGCTAGGTTCTAGGGCACACCCCCTAGACTAAGGCAACAGGCAAATAGATTTGCTTATGAGTCAAGTGTACTGTTTATAATAATATGGTAGTAAATCTTTCTTTGCAACAAAAATGACTCTATAATTCTTCTGCACATCTGCTCCATATCTATGAATTTTTTCTTTTCCCACTGTGTATATTTTGCAATTATGTAAGTCCTACATGGACACATACTTGTAAAAATGTCATTGGTGCACATAAAGTAAAATGCCCCCTTGACCACTGTCTCACTATTTTATTTCCCTCCCCAGAGAACCACTATGATTAACTTGCCCTCTATTCCTCAAGACCTTTTCATCTTTGTTCTTGTATGTCTGTATATGAACTTATAAAAGCTGTTCTGTCCAATTCTACTTCTACAGAAATAGTATCAAGCTATACATAGTGTATTTTCACTTTCACACTTTAACAATATGCCTTTTCCATATTAGTAGATGGAGGGATATTTTATTCTTTTTAGTTGTTACATAGTATTCCATAATAGGACTGTACCATTGTTTATTTAATCCGTTGCCATATAGGGGTTTCCATGTTCTCTTCCTTCCCTGCCCCACTGCCACACATGGCAGTGGCAGCTGTAGGACCTCCAGCCTCCTTGCTGCTTTGCCTCTTTCTCCTCTCTCCAGCTTTCTTTTTGTTTTTTTGTTTTTTTGTTTTTTGTTTTTTGGTTTTTTTTTGAGACTAGGTCTTGCTATTTTTGCCTGTGGAACCACAGGCTCTCATTGCCCGGGGTACCACAGACTCAAGCAATCCCCAGCCTCAGCTTCCCAGGTAGCTGGGATGACAGGTGCGAACCACCATGCCCAGCTATTTTTTTGGAACTAGGTCTCGCTCCTGGCCCCAGGCGGGACTCGAACCGCGATCCCTAGCCCCGGCCGCTTCATAGGCTG
>PVHY01018192.1:0-29806 GCA_004024945.1 Uropsilus gracilis
AAAAAAAAAAAAAAAAAAAAAAAAAAAAAAAAAAAAAAAAAAAAAAAAAAAAAAAAAAAAGATTGTATCAAATCAAATTGCTTGGTTGAATCATGACCTCAAATGAATTTTTTAAAAGTTTGTATGCCTCTAGCTTTGTATTAAAATGTTGGTAAATAATAATATTTTGGGTTTTGCACTGTCTTAAGCAGATTTCAATTGTCCTTCACAAAACAGATCTTATGTTCACTACCTGAAAGATCAGTTACCTGAAAATTGGAATTTTGGGACTATCGGTTTAGCATATCCCTGGGATGAGCCCATTCCTCTACCCCAGAAACCAGAATGCTCACCCTGTTCTATTCTAAATAAACCAAGCAAAAGGAAATAATATTTTTAAAACTGTAGTCATGTTCTTTTCTTTTTTTGAGTTAATGAGAAAGTAGATAAACATCACAAATTAGCTGTGGCAGCAACTTCAGTCTGATTCTCAACAATCCGAACCATGATGGCTATGTTATATCCTCAGTAAAGAAATAACCAAAACCTCTTCTACCTCCCTTATTCAGACCTCTAGGATCATTCTGCCTGCCTGGGTCAGGAGCTGATATATATAAACAGTCTTTTTGTGCCTGAACTTGAAAGAAAAATCAGTCATCTGTACATGATCTGTGTTAGAGCAAAATGTAATTTTTTCCTCTGACAATGTGTTTATAGTTGTTAAGTTATCTTGATTGCCAAGAGAAATCTGTTTTGTATGGCAGGCTTTCTGACTTTAGATGTCAGATGTCTCCCCTCACCCCACTCCCCATCTCATAGCCAGCCATCCTTTCAACTAATTCACAAATTGACTTGACTCTCGGCTAGGTTAAAAAAATAATTTCCTGAAAATTAAAAGTCTGGCACAATACTGCACTAAAAGTCCATTTATCTTGTCTATTTTTATAAAGCTTCACTGCAGTACCTGGCAAAACGCCCACTTCCAGTGACAAAGATCCCCAAGGACACTTGGCAAGAAAGACTTTTCTCCCAAGACCCTGAAAATGATCCTGAGCTTCCTAATGCACGATTTAAAAGCTTACAATTAGGATTTGTAATATAATCTTATGTATTATTTTTTAAAAGTCAGAAATGAGTGAAAATACTGGGGAGGGGAGGGAACAGCTTAGAAGGTTTGCCTTCACTGTAGCAAAAACTCTGATGCTTCATGATTAAATCACTCAAGGGCCAACTGAAAGCTGGGGATTTCTCTGTTATTATAAAAGATAATGGCGAAAGATTATCTAGATGGGGTATCGCAATGATTCACTCTTGTTTAATCAACTACAACCTGTGTTAAGCTCTAGCCTCATCTCCATATAAACAAACTAATCTTTCCACTTTCCTGCAGGAAACTCTGGTGGCACTTGTTTATTCGGCTTCCCTGGTCTTGAGTAAATCCTTCCCTTCTCTTCCCTCCTTCACACCAATCAGTTGGGGGGAAGGTTTCCAGCACTTCCAATCTTAGACTGATTGGGGTTTCCTGTTGATGTCAAGTTGAAGCATTCCATTGAGCAAGGAACTCAGGCTGTTGACTTTTCTTGTGGCTCTGGGCTACCCCAATGATTATACACAGAGTGTGTCCCTCTTTTATTCTAGGACAGAGAAGGTCTGTGAAGAATTGGTTGTTTGGCATGTTCCTTGAGTAACAGAACACAGTGTCGGGGAAATGGTAGACGTACTTTCCCCAATTTGATATGAGGTTTCCCTTTCGTTGACCACAGTTCCTTTTACCAGATCCTGCTTCTAGCAGGGGATACACTAATACAAAGCCACTTTGTCAGTTTGGTGACATTCAAATCAATAGTCATTTTGCCACTATGATTTACCCTCAACATATTCCCCATAAACCGAAATGTCATTTCATCAGTGAATTCCTGACATTAAAACCATTGATATCAAATTCCAATGTGATTATAGAATTAGGCTGAGTTTTTTTTTTTCTTCCTTTATTGCATTTGGAATATTGAAAGTTTTTTTCCCCCTTTATTAAATTAAGTGGTTTAGAAGAGTTTGAAACTCTTCTGAGGCATGACCAAAGACACAATTCCATCTGTTTTGTTTTTCTTATTCATGACATAGATGATTTTATTTTAAACAGTGCATGCATTTCACTTTAATTCTTCTTCATGTCTGTCAGAGCACATCATCTGTGATGTGTGGATAGTTAACCGTAGCATTTTGCAAGAAGATTTCAGCAGAAAGTGAAAACAGCTTTTCAAAAACATCAACTAAAAGTGGAGGTTGAATGCTTCGGGGGGCTGCTGTGTCTCCAGTCTGTGGAACAAACATTTTAAGGACAACCTGCTGATACCTGACACCCACCGGAAGTTGTTCTCATCCAGCCAAGGATGTGAGGTAGATCCTGTCTCCTGGACAGGTGTCCAATGTCCCAGCAACTGCATCCTCTGTCCCCTGTGAGTTCTGGAGGCTGGGATGGGAGCCAGGGACACAGCAACCCTGAAATGGGGCCTTCTCTGGGCAAGCTCTTCAGTCTTCCCTTATTATGATTGAGCTGTACCAGCACAGATAGTCCCAACTTTGAGTGACTTGGTCTGCCCTATTGATCATGTTTCTCAAACTAGGGTCCTCATATACCTTCCTCACCCTCGTTCACACGGAACTAGTTGGGGCACTGAGATCAAGTTTCTTCTGAGAAGTTTCTGAGAAGTTTCTTCTGAAAGCATCTGTATGGCACAGCGGTAAGAAACTTAAAGTTCCTTTCATTAAAAACAAACATTAGAATACTGTGGAGTAAAACTTAAAGTTCCCAAATCCCAGTAACAGAGGTTTTAAGGAATCCTCACTAGATGTAGGCACATTGGATCGACTATACCCTCAGAGAACATCGACTCTTTGCTGCTTGGACCTGAGAGAAGGTATATATGAGGCTCTACTGAGATGTCCAAATCCCTTTGAGGCCCAACATCTGCTTCTATCGTCTCATACATTGAACTCCCATGTTGGAGGAAGGAGATCAGCAGTACCCAGATACCCCGAGCTGAAGTGGATATCAGGTTATTTTGTTGTAACCTCCAAAACTTTCCGACCCTTAAATTTCCTTCATTCTCTGTTTAAACCTCTACCCCAATAAAAAAGTGGCCCTGTGAAAGTTTCCAACCACTTTAGCTTCAAGTTCACATAAGATCTACTTGCAGGTTATGATATTTACTCTACTCTGATCTTATAAAACACAAAATCATGTGTCCCAGAAGTAGTTTGGGGTCAGTTTTATGATGCCATGCCTGGTAAGGTTCACTAGCCTCAAACATATGGAAAAACATGACTACAAAATTAAGGTTTTTTTCCTCCCCCTTATTACATTTAAAACATCGAAAGTTCTTTCTTTGAGTTAACTGCTTTAAAAGAGTTCGAAACTCTTTTATGAAGAATGACCAAATATAATTTCATTTCTGTTGTCCATGGGAAGTGTATGTTAGGCTCTAGTTACTGAGTACTCATCATCCAAAACACAAATTATGCATCCTGGGAAATAGTTTAAGGTCAGCTTTATAATGTTTACTCAGAAAGCTCCAGTGAGAACACACATTTTAAAAAAACTTCGAAATTGCTCATTAGATCATTAAATTTGGTAATACATGCTACAAGATTATACCTGTCCATTTTCTTTTAGTCTAATTATTCTTTTTTCAAGTTCTTCCAAAGGGAGATTTCAAGGGATTCAGAAACTCAGTTTTCAGAGCTCAGGCCAGATACACAAATGAATAAAGCTGCTTGGTAAGATAGTTAAATGCTAAACTGGTTGCTTGTTTTTTTAATCAACCACCATCTTCCTCCCATAGTTAGATGAACTTTCTGGGAGGCTAACTCAAACACTCCATTGCCAAATTTACTCTCTAGGTCCCCACTAGGAAACTCACACATGGAATGCCCTCCTTTTTCTCTTTGGGTCAATTTTCTCTTCTAATGTTCTGCCCAAAATTTACAGCCTCCATGAGTATCTCCCCAATTACACCCACCAGCAGCAAGCATAGCTCCCACCCATGGCTCCCACCCATGACTGTGAAAATAACAGCTGGCAGGAGGATCAGCTTACTTAACAGACATAACCGGTCAGGACACGCCATACACACGTAAGGTTTTGTGTATGATTCCACTTCTCTGACTTACCCACCCTGACACCTGAATCATGGTTTCAATTATCATGTGAAGTCCTTTGGATTCAAGTCTATCCTATAACAATTCTTGCAGGTTTTGTACAGCTCAGGTCATAAAGACAATAACAGACATCATTAAGAATAAGAACCTATCCTGTGGACATGAATTGTAATCAGTTCGCTAAATAGTTACTGGAAGCACAGTCATGGATGGCAATCAAACAGATTATAAATGAGAAGCAGATTTCTACTGAAGATATTTGCTTCTTCTTTCTCCTCTACAGAATCACCTATAGTGAGTGTGGTTAAAAAATAAAACTCTTTTTTGCTCTTATTTTTCTGTGGCCCTGGTTTTTGTATCCACTACCATCTACCTTGGATCTCTGAATTAAGATTTAAAGTTATAACGTTTTGTATTTCTGCTAACCATATGTTTTAAGTTAACATCTTTTTAAAAAATTATTTTATATATTTTTTGTTTTGTTCCATCGTTGTTCATTTTTGTACCATAATTGACATCTCCCCTTAGACGCCATAGCTCTCCCACCACCACATCACCTGTGAACCATTACCAAAAGTTAACATTTTAAGGGCAACATCTAACTGCAGACACTCTGGCAGAACAGGGGAAGCCTATAAGTCAGGTAGGTGCAGCACCACAGGGTAAAACATGGTGAGCAGAACTCACTGTCCTCGATTAGTCTAAATCCTTGTACAGTCCACAAACTGCCCAACCACATATGTCCATCCTCCTCCTCCTTTGGTTCTGTTTTAATCGTTTCACGGTTGCTTTTATATGCTATATACATTTGTTTTCAGTGCATATTCCATTTATAACACTTCACCGAGTTCATATAAAAACATTATACCTTGAGGGAATTTACAATCCAATGGTGAACACTAGCAATAGACAGAGAGATGGGTCTGTTAGGACAGAAGATCAGTAGGTCTAAATGTAGAGGAGCTGATTTTAAGGTATCAGAATGATCCAGCGCACCATGTTATGTTTACCTTTTAATTCTTGGTCAAATGTGTGGCTGATGACAAAGTGTTTCACTTCAAGCATCTGTCCAATTCCAGATTTAGATTGGTAGCTCTTCAAAGGCTCCTTTTCCCTCAGGTGCCCTCTCAGTTTCTAGTGGAGCCTGCAGCTTACACCAGATATGCACAATTCATCAGCCTCTCAGTCTATCCCTATGGATAGTCATGAAAAGTTGGTGACTACCTTGTATTGTGTATTTTCAGCTGTTTCTGTGACATCTTTCATGTAGAGGATATAAGCCCCAAGTCTAGCAAGGTAGCCTATAACTTTTCATTTAATATAAGAAGTAAAATTATGAGCTTCTTCTGTAAAGTTCATTATTTCACAATTGGAAATCTTAGCAAGTACATGGGAATTGTGTTATCTCTCATTTAATCTAACATTTTTTTTATTGTTTCCTTCTTCTTGACTTGAGTTTTTAGCGTATTCTTAGACCTTAGGATACCCTAAACAGTATCAAATCTCATTAAGAAGATGGAAGCCTTTTGCTAACACAGCATTTTCATCTGTTCCCAACATGAGTAGGTCATGTACACCACTGTTGCGTCAAAGTCTTTCAAAGTAATAAATTAATTGAATTACAGCTTTGTGGTGAATGAAGAACAGCAGAAGCCTCACTACCACGGCTGCTTCTTTCAAGTGAATACTTAAATTCCCTAGGCACGGAAAGGAATTCCCTATAAACTAGACAAATGATCCATCTGTGTGATACATCTATTTTTATTATACCTGCAGGGAGACATTGATGTACCCGTTCTTTTTACCCTAAAGCAGAGACATTAATGAACAAGATGAAGTTATAGCTCTCAAAATGGGGTGATTTCTTACCTGAATGATTGTCAGAATGGATGCCAAGTTCAAGAAAGAGTAGAAGGAAATGAAGAAAGAAGTGGTATAGACATATTCCAGAAAATGCCTTTGAAAGCTCTGATTTCTTTGTTTTATTCTCAGAAATCTTCTTCCTTAAACTCCATGGATTTGGGTTTAATGCATGAAGAAAATTGTTAATATTTCTCTTCTTCCTTAAAAGAAAAGTTAGCAGCTATTCTGGATTTTGAACTTAGGTAGCACTGAATTCTATATTGTGATTTGAGCAGGATTCTAAGGAGAAAAATATTGGAGGGATCACAACACAAAATATTAAAGACTTTGATATGAAAACCATTGACAAAAATATATCTAGTCTGACCAGGCAGAATCCTGATGGGCCCTCTGGTTGACCAAAGGAAATCAGTCGATACAATCAATCTTAAGTTTTAGCAAGGTCTTTGATTCTGCCCCATACAACATACACATCAATTAAGTGGAAAAACAAGGTCTGAACTACTCAGTGAGGAGGTGAGTGGGAAACCAGCTGGGGACACAGACCCAGAGCAAGGTTATCAATGGATCAGTGTCGAGCTCAGGACACACAATAAATGGTGCCACGTTTCCTCCCAGTCTGTACTGGACCTGAGGTGATCTCCCCTTTCTATCAGTGACCTTAGAATCCAAGAGGGGGAAGGTTCCTATTAAGTTTTAAGGAGAAAGGGTGAAGGCCAGATTCCTTCGAAAGGAGTCATGAAATCCAAAGCAGTTGAGTAAAACTCCCAAACAACTGAAATGTGGTTTAATGGGTCTGCATGTTAAGGGTGGAAGAACAAATTTTGCCCGAAGAAAATGGGGAGAAGTTAGTCAGTTTGGCAGTAAAACAATTCTTTAGAATTTCTGTTGCTGATTTCCCTTATACAATGATGTCAAAGGATTGATCCTTTCCCTAAATGTTTTCTAGTGGAATGTTTTCTAGTAGAATTCTACCTCTGAATATCAGAGAAGAGAAAGCAAAAGAGTGTAATTTTTATTTTTAAATGTAAGGGAGTTGTTAAGCTTTTGAAAACAAGGAGTTTTATCTCACACACAGAGTTCATCTCACTCTAAAACCTTAAGATGCAAGATGCAATATTCATAGAACATTTCCTGGTTGGGTTCTACTCCTACATGTTCACACATGTGCACAAGCACACCATCCTCACTTAGAATAGTAAATTCTCTACCAGTAACTCACTCCTGCAGGGGACCATGACAAATTATCTTTCCCCTAATGACAGACAAGAATTAGTCCTGATATAATTCAAAAATTTAAAAAGTACAACATAAAGATTCTAAAAGTAAAAGGTATAATATCAGGTCTTTCTTCCACTATCAAACTACTTTGGATATATAAAGGAAATTTATGTTGCATCATAAAATGGAGTGTTAAATTATGAAAAAGCCAAAGATTTTCTGGTTAATTACAGAGAACCAAGCCTAGAGGAAGATTTAACCTTAAAATATGAGAAAAATGCTTACCAAGCGGTCTTAAAGTTTTCCATTTTTTAAGCCCACTATGACTGTGAGAAGGGATGGGGGAAGGAACCTTAACTATAAAATGAAAGGCTAAATGTAGGTATAAAGAATAACTTCCAAAATATAGTTATATATACTTATCTAATACATGTGTCATATATATTATATATGTGTATGTATATATACATATGTATGTATATATATATATATATATATATATATATATTTAAGGTGAGGCAAATAAATCACTTATCTTAGGTACAAAATTTGAAGAAGTCACCAAAATCTCAGTAGTACTTTAATGCACTATATTAAAAAATAAAAATTAATACCAAACACCTAAGGTAAATGATATATCAAAATTTTAAGTAAAGAAAGGATGGTTGGCATTACTGACTTCTCTGCTTTCATTTCCATACTGACAAGGCAGCAGTTTGGCTGACCACACTACCTAGGTTACTATCTTCAAAAGAAATCTGTCCTAGACATTATCAACCTTATGCTTTTTTCATTTAAATATTTAGATATTGTGACCCATGCTTCTCAAGACAACTTCATTAAAGCATAGGTGTACCATATAGCTCCTGGATAGAATTCAAGCCAGTTTGTCTTTTATCTTTTTCAGGAAATGGAGCTAAATGTTTCGCTGTTAATTAAAATACTTCTTATGCAAAGATGCGAAATCATAGCTCATTATATGTTTTCCTATTTTGCTGCTGAATCCAAGGGGGAAAAAAAAACAAGAAGAAATGCTATCTTTACTTCAAAATCACCCTATATACTCAGTTCTTCTATTTCTTTTCATTTAATGCTAGGTTCATATTTTTGTTTGATTACTGAATCTTATAAATGTCAGCTTTTCTATATTATTGCCAGGAAGGACAAGTGAACTTCTTTACAGTTTCCTCTTCCATTTTTCTTTTCTGTAATACTATAAATAAGTGATCATTTCCCCAGAATCACTCTTGCCAAAAACAGTAAGTAAAATAAGATCTCAGATGAATATGAAAATCAGGTCTTGCATAAAATGTGGTACTATGCGGTAAGTATCTGTCTCTTAGACCTTTGTTAATTCATAAAACATCAAATGATCTATCTACCTTAGATCTGAAACCTCAAGTGATTACAGCATGTAAACTTGTTTAACTCCCATAAATTGAAGAATTTTAATGGGATTTTTACAAGTGTTAATAAATTCTCTCTCTCTTTCTCTCTCTCTCTCTCCCCCTCTTTCTCTCTCCCTCTCTCCCCTCCTTCTTCCTCTCCCCCCTACTTGCTCTCTTGTTCTCAATTTAGGTATTAGCCTTTCACATTAAGCATATTTTCTCATGATGAGAATCATTTATACTTACTTGATCCAAACATTCTTTAGCTGTGGAATAATTGGATATCATGTTTCGTTCATTCCCTTTTTTTGATTATTAAGTAATCCCAGGTGGCAATAAAAACATAACACTGTGGATGACACAAATATAAGAATAGTGAGTTAGAGTTCAGTGTTCCTGAAAGTAAATGCTTTTTAATGTTTCACAGGATCTAATGAATATAAAAAATATTCTATTGTAAATGGCCAAGAAAAATATTGAATTCAAAGTTAGGGAGAAATTGCTAAAGTAGTTTTTCTCTTCTACAAATTTATTTATATATCCATATACACATTACACTAGGAAGTTTTTGCACAAATAAATATCTATGTTTGTGCTTTATACTGAAGAAGGAAACTTAGGAAGGTCACCATTAATTATGAAGACATTTTGCTTACTCACAATGTCAAATCAAACCATTCAGACATAGGGATTCTATTTATTTGGGTTTTGCAGGGGGGTGTGCTAAATCATCAGGACTGACCAGGAGAACCACTTAGATTCTCAGGATAATATACAGCCATCATTTTTCATAGATGTATGAAATGCAATCTAAACTCAAGTCTAAATGCTTTATCTTTCCCAGCATTCTAATTTAGACAGAATCTAAGACATATTGATTTAAATGGATAGTGGGGTTGAAGGAATGAGCAGAGAAAGTATCTGTAATTTTCATTCTTATCCCATCATCTGGGTTTCAAGTTCAAAAAAGAATTGAATTGAAATCCTTCCTTCCTCTTGTGGTCTAGAAAATTACTTTCCCTATTCTCAAGAAGAACTCCCAGATGACAATAAAGTACATATCTATTTTCTTAGTAACAGAAAATCCAAAGGCTTTATAGAACAAGGGTTTTTATGTTTGCAGTGGGGAGGGAGATGAACTAACCAATTATAAAGTGAAAGTCAGAGAAGCTAACAAGATCATAATTAGTGGATGATGCAATTTTTCTACCACAGGACTTAATGCTTTCTTGGGTTGCATTAATGGTGGTCTAATTTCTAGATAACGGAGGTGATGGCTGTTATCAATGCTGCTATTCTCCCAACCACCCCAAATACATTTGTTTCATTTTGTCCTCAGTGAACAGTTATGGGGGAAGTAATCAGCAACTTTGCCAAAAAATTAATGACTGTTAAGACAAAAAAATAAGACAGGTTTATGAAGTTTAAATTCTTCTAAGATTATTATGGGAAAGAGACTAGATCTAGCCTTTGCAGTTCCAAGAATGGTCACCTGAATTCTATCACTAAATTAATCTTCAAGATTATTTTCATTTCTGGAAGGGTGAGACTATTTCTGGGACTCTGGGACTTGAACTGATTAGGTCCTTTGCCTTCAAATCAGATGATAATTAAGTTTTTTGAGATAGAAGAGAATCCTTTTACTTTAAAAGGTCTCCATAGAAAGATATTTACTTATGTGCATTGATTATCCATTTATTTAAAAACTACATCTTTTGCTAAAGTGGAAAGGAGCTATGGGCTACTCCTTAGGGAAACCCAGAACACACTGACATCCAATATTTAAGTTTCAACTAAAAGGCAGCACTTAAAAAAAATCAAATCCTTAGGTAGTGTAAGTATAATTTTTAGAAAATACAGCAAAAAATAGGATAAGTAATGTTGAGTGCATCTTTTAATGACTCTAAGAAACTGGATTTTTCAAAAAGAAAGGTATGAAAGGATGTCAACAAAGATAACCTTTCTGAACATTGTATTTGCTGCACAAATGTGATGCATTTGTATACATGTAGCCATGGGTACAAGCAGAGGCACAGAAATTCCGATTGGTTAAACAAAAGGAGCTGAACTCTAAGTAGAAATCCTGAAAGGTTTTGAGAAATCAAGGATTTCGCAATATAATTATTTAGAAGAAAATACAACTTCTAAGACAAAAAGTGGAGATTATCTTAAATATAACATAAGCAGAATTATTATAAAGGAAATATATCACTTATGTGATAGTGGAAATCTTTATGAATGGCATCAACACTTCTTAAGAAATGAAACAAAAGTTTTAACAAGATGACTGTGAAATTAGCAAAATGGAAGTACACTTTTTGTGCCTTAAGTTGGGTTGTCTGTGCATTGATGAGTCAATAACCAAGTTATAGCAAAAAGTTATCTTGAAAAGTAGTTTTTCTCACCTAGGGTATTTTTAAAGTTATTCAGGTATATTACAAATATACTAGTAAGATTATATGTAGAATATTTTGGTAAGTAATGTCTCATATAAATAGAATACATTATTTTTGTATGATATATTTATCACAAAAACATATGTACATTATTACATAAACAGCCATACATATTATAAGTGTTATATATGTACCATGTAAATAAACCATATGCTAGCATATGTATAAAACTCTATATATCATATAGAAATAGTTATAATAAACATGATATGGATGTTATTGTGATTATACATAACAAGTTCATTGAAAATCTTTATTGAATTCAAAGTGGTTTTTTTTTTGCAAAGCATTTTTATGATTCCACAAATAATAACATTTTCATATTATCACATTAAACCCTTTAATTTTTTTTTAAAAGGGCTCTTTGTACCGAAAACAATTGGAAACTTTGGTCTGAAATTTCCTTTTCTTCCTATAGATGGCATCTTGAAACCTTTGCAGGTATACTAAGAAGTAAAGTAGATATACTAAACGTAAACTAGACATACCAGAAGTAAACTGGAAGTTCCTGGTACATACTAAGTTCCTAATAAATATAAATCATTTCGCTACTGTTTATTTTCATATACTTTCCCCCTCTTGCTTACCCTCTCTAACTTCTAAAGTGATAGATGCACAGGATGGGGACCATTTTGATGAGACAGAGTCAAATTTAACCTTACCTTTTATAGATGTCTTTAAAATTATTCATATATGACAAGCAGAATATAACTGAGTAAGTTTATATTGCCATTTATGAAAACATTTTAAAGTCCTCTTTGTTTCTTGACTGAGTATGTGTGGAAATTATGTAGTTAATTTGTAGAAAGAATTGAGATCCTTGTTTACATCCTAATGCATTGACATTAAACCAAATAGATGATATCTGTTTATTGAGGACTTATAATTAGGATTCATTTTGAGTTTGAGGTCACCCGCAAAAAAACTGGCAAGTGAATGACAGTTCCCCAAAATGACCATTATTTGCCTCAATTTGTATGGGGTGGAGAGGGATATGTGTTTGTGTGTGTACATATTTTTTTCTAAATATGAAAACTATTTTTACCACTTGAAGACTTTTCAGATCACATAGGACATCTCAGTCTTTTTTCCTGTCACTAATTTTTAATGTCTGAATCATTCTTATGTATATAGAATCAGATGAGAGATTTGTTTTCCATTCACTGAGCTGTAAACCCTCTGTTAGCCATCACTGTTGATAAAATACCTCTTCTCCCATATAAGATTTCTGTGGACATGGTTGAAAATATATTACAGATAATCAATACATTTTATTTCAAATATTACACATAATACATTTCTCCAAATGTTCAACATACATTAAATTAGCAAATAACTTTGCAAAAATAAATTCTTTGGAAACTAATATGTGTAACTAAATCATATGGGTCATTGAAAGGTCACAGAGTCCAACTTACTTGATGTTCTCTACATATATCGTTGAAAAAATAGATGTGTGGTCCTTTCAAAAATAATTGCTAGTATAGCCACCAGTGCTACATTGTTGTTACATGAACCTGGATATACAATAGGATAAATTGTATCCTCCAAGAAAAGGACATATAATAAATATAATCCAGGTTATTAGGTGACAAATTTTCAACACATTTTTAGGTTTATTTATAAAATAACATTGTATTTTAATTAAAAATGCTTAAAAAGTATATTTTTAAGTATTGTTTGAAAATATAATCTTTTAAGGTAGAAATTTGCTGTTGTTTGAAAATATAATCTTGTAATATAGAAGAAGTTTGCTGTTGTTGGAAAATATAATCTGCAACCTAGAAAAAGTTTGCTCTTGTTTCATCAGAATTTTTGAAGGCTAAATTCAGTTCTTACCTCCACCTGAAATACAAATGCTTTTCTAAGCTTTATATCTATATTCAGTTTGCTACCGTGCCCCTAATAGGCATAACTAACCACAGTAGGGATAATTAAGAAGTAAAATGATTTAAAACAACATCTTATTTAAAATTATGTCCAAAAATTTGCAGTCAAAATATAGGACAATCTTTTCAAATATATGGTATGGTAAGGGGAAAAAAATCATTTTAGAACCAGATGTGCTTTTAAACCCTACAACAGGCTGTTTCTGAAGTCTTGTGTTGTCCAAATATAAATGCAGAAAATAATGTTCATAGTATGGGTAATAACAAACAAGTAAGATATATATGACAATAAATCTTTAAAGCATCTACCACCCAATGATTGCCTTTTCTTTTACTAACTGGAAAAATGATCTTGGGAAATTCACTTATTTTTGGAGTCTCATGTCTCTTATCTGTTAAATAAAGCAAATGAAATTTGTAACTTTCTAATACCTGATTCTTACGGAAGATAAAATTCTCCAAACACAAAGTATGAACATGCACAAACTTTCTGAATCTGTATCTGCTACTTTTTTTTAACATTAGGAGATGGTGACCTTTTAATCTTTGTTCATCTGGAATCCTATTTATCTTTGCCCTTTTGAGATGAATTACAATTAAGACCAGATGGTCCAAGGCCACCCATTTTCATATCCAGAGTTGATGATCTAATTATCAGATCTTCAACAAAAAATATCTTGGTTGATTTTGCAAATGTTTGCAGAAAACAAGATTATGCACATGAACTACACACATAAAAGCAATTGTTGTGAGTTTAGGATATACTTATAAAAATGAGCCACTTTATTTAAATATCCACAAGTAGTGTTAGTTATCGGTCATTAGTATAACAAAATGCAAGCTGGTGTAATAGCAATGCATTAGGCTTATCCTAGCTTTGCCATTTGATCTCTTTGACCTTGGCCAAGTGACTGGAACTCGACCTCTTAGAATCTTCACTTCCTTGTCCCTAAATGGAGATGTTAGATTCAGTGACCTCCAGAATCTCACACTGCCCTAAATGCTACATTGCTCGTAAATCTGCATGTGCAGGTCACAAACTGGTATTCAAATGTAGAGAAATGTGCTTTGTACTTTTCATTTAAGATGAAATGTTGTGAAATCCCGGTGAAAATAATATCTCCTTTCAATGAAATTAGACTCTACAGTTACATTTAGACCACGGTAGCTGATCTTAAGTTCAGAGTAAATGTTTAGACCCTTGTGCCTGCTGTCTCCTTATTGGACTTGGCATTATGAAATATAACTCCCTTTTTTCCTTTGTTCTATCTTTCCTCCTCTTCCATGTTTCATGAATAGAAGAAAAAGTTTCATTTGACATTAGGAATAGAGTTTATATTGTAAAGCACTACTCTGTGTAAGGAAGCCAACTCATAAACATGGGGGATGTTGCTATGTCCAGTCACAGGATGGCATATTGTTATTAGCATACTATTAAAACTTATAAAACTCTAGAGGGAAACCATACTAATTCCCTATCACCACAGAAGAGGAAATGATTACTGAGAATTCATAACTTGCAGGTTACAGAACCCGTGTTGGAAAAGAAAATAAATCCTATCTGTTCAGTTATTGTCACACTAATATTCTTTCTCAGAAATGAGGTTAGAGGCTACCTCAAAATTAAATTTGCACTACCAAGAAATAGTCATGGGCATTTTGCTCAGTCATCTTGGTATTAAGTGCGATGTTTTCAATTTCAGGTCAACTTAAAAAGAGTACACAATATAAAGCACACATTCCTAAATTATGATATATTCACTATTCATAACTTTCCAATGATACTTAGTGATATGCCTTGCTATTAAATAGCTTTCTACTAATGTCTATAGCATACATAGAAAGAACATTGGGAAAATGCACCCAAAAGGTTAAAGCAGTCAGCAAACAAGTACCTATCAAGTGATTGTTTCAGAATGAACCTCTGAAAATACAGAGTGAAAGAGGCATTGTCCCTTCTTTATGAGAGGATGCCAGCAGTCTACAAACTAATATCTCCACACTATAAATACACATCATTTTCCGCTGTCTTTTTACCTTTTACTCATTTCAAAATAAAATATAATATAAATATGATGGTTTATAACCAGCAAAATTATTACAAAATAAGCTTTTCTCTTTTACAGTTGTGATTGTGACACATGTTGATTTCTTTCTTCCTTCTATAGATTGGGCTGTAGTTAGCAGAAGTTACTTTTTAGATTATTTTAGAGAACATCTGTACTATCATTTTATATACACATGTATTTATTTCATTATGGTGAACAAAAATAGCAGAAGGCATATCTTTAAAATGATTTACATTAAAATATTTCAAATGAATGTTTCTGAAGAAAGAATTCTCATTTTTGTGCTCCCTTTATAGGTAAATAGATTTAATACCTACTAATTCCTAAGTACCCTAATTCCCTTCAAATCCTAACGTTCCATCTCTAATTCTCATCATTTTTATGCTTTCACTTGATTGCAGTTAAACTTGCAGCCATAGTAATTCTTCAACACATGCTCAACATTTTCCCATAATACTTCTTTATACAGTTCATTAAAATGTGTATTATCATTTCTGTTTTCTCTCTATACCATTCTTTCCAAACATTGTGTAAATTAAAGGTTTTTTTTATGCGTTGTGCTCTTCTTATTGATGGTGAATCTCTTAAGAATCAGATTATATTTAATGAGGTACATTATTTATATCAAATGAATACGCAATTGCCTACTTTTAGAAGTCAAGTGGACTACACAAATTATAATCGAAACTATTATTTCAGCTCAACTTGAATCTTCTTAACAGAGGCAACAAATTTATCTCTTCTGGTTGTTTTCCATTGTGATTTTTCATATTTCCTATCATTTTAATGACATTTCTTTTTTAACTGTAGACATTATCCATTGATTTTTGACAATTAAATCAAATTAGTGTTATTCTTACTATTACTTTGTCAATCTTGGTCACAGCTGAGCCAGATGCCATACTATGCTTATCTTTCCTGTTTAGTAGCATCATTTTTTCTTTGTGGAGCTAAAAACTATGTATCTTTTTAATTAACTTTTTAAAGTACTAATTTCCCCAAAATTTTATAATTGAATTTTAAAGCCTCTCCATATTATGTCCCATATTATGTCTGACCTTATATAAGGTTGGATATAGCTAGCATCACACTTTTAGTTTTCATTTTTAGTTTTACTTTGGTTTCTCTGCAGTTTTCTTTCCTAGAATTCTTGATGTCCTCTTTGATTTTGAGCAATTATATTCAAAACTACTATTCTGATGTTTCACTTATCATCTTTTTGCTATTGATTCCTGTTACTACATCTCACTTGTTTCTTTCTCATTTATAGCCTAGCTACTTGCAGGAATATATCCTTCAGTCATTTTCTAAAATAGCTTTAGAAGCATTTAAGGAAATATTTTGTGTTTGTTTTTAAGATACCAAATGATACATGTTTAATGTCTATTTAGGACAAAATATACACTAATAGCATTTCTAAGTTTGATCCAGCTACATTCCAAGTACTGAATGGCCACATTTAGCTAATGTTTGCCATATTAGACAGCAACTATCGAAATCAAAGATGCTAACCTGTTGCTGCATACTCATTTGGGAAGGTTAATTTTATTTGTTTTGAAGGTTAATTTTATTTGTTTTGATGATTTAAAAAAATTATGTAAAGAAATTCACATGAATAATTCCAGATTTCTAAGTATTCATAGAAAGCAGAAGGTTTTGGCAACACAGGACAATGTTCCTATTTGGCAATCCTTTATCAAATACAATTGAATAATGGCTGCTCTTGTGTTATTGACACTATTTATTCAATTGGCACTATTGCTGGCCCCCATATGAAATGAAGTGTACAATCCTAATTCACACCAACCATTCTCTCTTACACATAAGAAAACTAAAATCCAGAGAACTGAAGACATTTGTCATTCAAATAGGCAAACTATAACAAAAACACAGCTAAAACTGTCACCTGAGTATATGGTAATATATTCTTAGGACATTAGGCTATTTTCTTAGGCCCATACTTGAATTTTTTTCACTTAGATAGCCTATTTAGCTTTTATTTTTCCATGGGCCTACACAACAATTGCCCCAAATCTGTCCTCTGAAGATAATTCACATTCTTCTAGTTGCCCAATTTCTGACTGATCTCAGTTCATCTCTCTGATAAAACAAAGCTTGTTGTTAGAACAGTGAAAGACGTGTTTTATTTTGGAACTTATAAAGTCATTTTGGCTCATTGCCAACATTGTTATGGTTTATCTAGAAAAAACATTTTAAAAATTAAATACCAGATACCAGATTTCTTTATAGCAATATAATTAAAATTTAACATGGAGAAATCACTCCATCTGACATTCTCTTTAACTAACATTACACTGGCATTAAAGAGACTAATGATTTTATATATGAACCCAGGCACAAAAAAACCATGCATGATGTCACTGATAAGAAATTTCCAGAGTCTACAAGAGCAAGAGAAGCATATTAATATGGAAAGGGCATAAGGAACCTTCTAGATTGCTGAATATATTTTGCTGCACATGGTGATTAGACCTGTGTATATGTATATATATATATATACACATATATACAAACATACATGTACACATGCACCCAGAGAAATTCATCACTTGAGATGAATGTTTTACATCTTTGCATGCATGCCACATCTCAATTTTTTTAAAAGCGAATAAAGTTTGTTTTTTAAAATTAAATCTTAGGTTTGTTTATTTTTTAAGTTTCCAATTAAGTGAGACCATGTGGTATTTCTCTTTTTCTTTCTGGCTTATTTCCACTAACATGATTCCCTCTATTCATGTTGTTGTGAATGGCATAAGTTTTTCTTTTTTGATTAATGAATAATATTCCATTGCATGCATATACCACAACTTTCTGACCCATTCATCTGGTTTGGGGCACTTGGGTTGCTTCCATATACAAAAAAATAAATGGACAAGAATAATTTAAAACTTTCAATAGAACTAAAGCAGAGAGCAATAAGGGGGAGGAGGGAAAAATCGAGGGAGGGAAGAGTACAAGAGATTAAGATGGTTCATTGGTGATAAGTGGTAGGAGAACCTTAGGGTAGATAATGATATAATATAGATATATGTACAATCATTTTTTAAAAAATAAATTATTATTTTTTAAAAAGGCAGAAAAATAGTTTCCAATTAAGTCATGAGGATCATCACATATCAGTAAGGGAGGTTGCAAGTAGGAGAGATCAGAGTCCTCAGAAAGACAATGTTCTCAGGTTGCTCTCAGAGTAATGTCAATTATGCCATGAAGGCTGTGATGCACAACGATTAGACTTTATATATGCTAAAATATGCAATCATCTAGTTTGGGAGATCTTAAAATCAGATTTTACATCTGCTCGGGCCCCAGGATGTTGAGACAGTGACTGATGCCAGTAAGTCTCATGTGTGACGAATATGGGCAAATTGCATTTTTTCTGGTTCATTTATTTTGTTTAAATTGTGTTAAGTACTTCAATAATTAGTTTAAACATGCTCAAAGCCAAACAAAAGTAAAAATATCGCAACGGAAAGGAGAAAATGTGTTTGCCTTTATTCTTAAAGCAGTGGTATACTGCACGGAATTTAGCATGATTGACCATTGTAATTGCTTGTTCTGGAATGAGTAAGAAACATACACTCTTTCCTCTGCCACCACAAATACTAAGCAGTCATTGGAATGTCTCTCGTGGTCGACTTGTGGCTTCATATCGTGTCACTTCTACTAAAATTGTGATCATTAATTGATTGTGAGTTCATTCAGTTTCAAATTCAGTTTTCCATCAAAATCCACTCTCAGATAAATACTTGGACTAAAGTGGGAAGTTGTGAGGGTTTTATTTAAATGTGGGATTTTAAAAAGCCTGTGTTAACTGTTTCCTGTCCTAAAATTGTATCTGTCGAAAGCAACTTATACGTTGGGTTGCTCTTCATTTATAAACACAATAGTGTTTCTCAATCCTGTACCTTTTATTCATGTTGGTTTATAGTATTTCAAACAATTTTTGAGAAAGACATTAAGACAGAAAGATTTCACAGTCTTTGGCAGCTAATCCAGAAGCTTCCTTAAAACAAACCTGTAGGGCATAGCTTCCAGCAGGAAATTGCTTTCAAGCAATAATTTTCTTTTTGATGATGTTTCAACAATGTAGAGTCAACCAATTTTTCAAGCAATATATGAAGAGCAAAAAAGGAAAACATTTTTAAATAAATTTCATTCCTCATATCTAAGTCTTTAAATATTAAAAAAAAAATTCTTTACTTCTTTACTTCTGCAAGCAGAAGTAATAAATTGTTACCCTCTGATACAGGGAGAGAAATAATTGAGAAAAGCCAGTTCTCCATTCCCTTGGCAATTGTTCTCCAACTATTCAAAAATTGTTTATATAAATGGGATATTTGCTTTTTAAGCTTTATTTACAGATTTTGCCAGATGAGCATTGTACCCCGTGAACTATAATTATGGATTTCCAGCTGTTACCAGAAATCTTGGTATGCAGAGTCTTGGAGCCAGAAACATGTTTAAGAATCAGCCACTGGTAAGCAGAAAATAATATCAAATATTAAAAGTGAGTAAACCCACAGAGAAACAACTGCTGATTCATGAAGACCATAGAATTACAGGGATGAATTTCTCTTAATAGGTCTTCCCATTTCCCCCTCCACTTCAGGCTTTAGTCAACTATACTTAAATGACCTTAAATAGAGGAGACATTCTGTAGTTTAAAGACCGACCATCTCAGTAATTTCACAAACCCCCTTTTGGAGCATAGTATGATGCCTCACCACCCTTCTTCGCAGAATATTTTTCCTCATTGGTAATCAAAGCCCTCTGGTTGCAGTTGAAACTTGAGCTATGTCTGTGATTTTTCTCCTTTTATAGGAAATGAAATATTCTCTGGTCTTATTTTTCATGGCGAAGCACACTGGTCTCTCCACCCACCTTCACCACTGCTACCATCCCGCCTTCCATATGACACGCAGACAAGCACAGACACTTTCCTGATCGGTATTTTTCTGGGCATCTCTACATGATTTGATTCCCAAAACATAATGAATTAAGAGTTCCCTGATTCCTAGTTTAGGGGGGCAAAGACCAGTAAGCATTAAACTGGGCAGTTTGCAACATGGGTTTCTTGACTTTCTTAAGTACCTATCAGTTGGTGCAGTGGCAGGACTGGGGACTGAATCAGGAGTCCAATAATAAGGATAAGAAGGGCCTCTGACACAGAGTCAAGGACCCCAAGATGATCCTGAGAGCAGAAGCTGGTGCAGGTTCTACTAACCAGCACCCAAATAAGGCGGAGGCATAGGAACTCAATATTGTCTCTTGCTTCAGGTCAGGGTTGGTGAACAGAACAAAAGAGACTTGAAACTTGTTGGTAGGAATGTCATCACCATCGCTTTGGAATGAAAACAGAGGAAGGGCCAGGATCAAGAGACACCCCAGACCTGACAGAAGTGTCTCTGTTTACCAAGTAATAAAAATATTAACTATCCAGCAGGACTGTTGTGTAAACTGTGGCAACACAGCAACATGGTCATCATTATAAACCATGAAGAGGTATTAGCATGAATTATAGTGCCATGAAGACACATTATGATGTGAAGTGCACTTATTCACTAGGATGCTGATAAAACAACACAGACTGGGATTTTCACAGCCACCATGCAGTTTCTTCCAGTTCTGGAGACTGAACAGGTGAGATGAGGGTGTCACCAGGAACCTCCCAGGGGTCCCCAGACCTGAGGTCCCTCTCCTTGGTTGCAGACAGTCCCTTCTATCTGCGTCCTCATGTGCTTTTTCCTCTGTGTGCAGAAAGCCCTAGTTTCTGTGTTTCCAAATCTTCGTAGATGTCAGTTAGATTGAAGAAAGGTCCCAACTCTTTCATTTAAATATAGTAATGTCCCAGGGAGCTGTGGGTTAGGACTTCAGCATATGAATTTGGGGTCACCATTCAACCCCTATCATGAGAAAAAAAAAGTGATAAATATACGTTTACGTGATTCGGGCAGAAGCATCCACCAGGTGAAACACTTCTGGGAAGGATGGTAGTGATGGCTGCTCTGTGCTGTCAACATGCTTATTTACCATTGAGCCACACACTTAAAAATCATAAAGATGATAAATGTGATGTTATTAGTATCTGAATACAACAAAATTTTTAAAGTGAAAAAAAGTACTTGCTATGACAGCCTTCAAATCTTACAACACTAGCCACCATTTACAAAAAGTCAAATCATTTATGTAATTCACCAAAGCACCCACAGTTATCAGACCCAGGAACTAGGATTGGAACTGAAAGCAGGGATGGGTAAGTTGAAAATTCATATTCTATCATCCTTGGTAAGTGGACTCTTAAAGTCAACGGATTTGTAATAAATTGCAATAGAGTTATTTGGTCTTTAAAAACATATATTGTGGCAACATTATTGTATAGAAAGTGAGCAAAATGAACAGATATAACTGAGAAATAGATATATGTTGAGACATAATGCTGAGTATCATGTAAGTATTTGAAGGAAAGTAATTTTCTTTTTCGTATTATGCCTATTACCAAATTTTTATGCCAAAATTTTCTATATTGTGCACCAGTATACATTCATTAATTTAATCATATTTATTTTGGATCAACTGTATCTGAGGCATGTTTTATCTATGAACTTTTTAATACAAGTTTGCTTGTACATTCCAAACTTGAAAATGTTGTCAAAATGGAGGTTCAGGAATTAGAACACTTAAAAACTACCTAAAATGCTTACTTAGAAACACGTTTCTGGACTTGACTCCAGATCTTTTAAATGAAACAAGAGGTTGGTTGGACTTTGAAGTTCCTAGTTATAATAATTCACCATCCAAAATCTGTGATTCACTGGAAGATCCAGGGAGGAGATTCAACATGTATGATGAATCCTTTGGAAGTTATATGTGATTATGTACCGATAACACCCAGATTAGTATCTTAAAGCAACAAATATTTGTTATCTCACAATTTCTGGGCCATGAACATGGGCACAGCTTTCCTGAGTGTCTCTGTCTCAAAGTTACTCACTCACAAGACTTTTATCTTATCCACCAATTCAACCAAAAAAAAAAAAGTAATTTCCCAAATTCACACATAGGATTTCTGAAGGATTCAGAGACTGAGTTCAGTTCCCTGCTGACCGTTGACCAGAAAGAACCCCTAGTTTCTTGCCATCTAGGTCTTTCCAAAGAGCAACTCATCCTAATGGCATCTGCAAGCATGAAAGAGAGGGCAAACAAAACAGAAAGTAATCTCTGTGCAATATAGTACTGGTTTCCACTGCTATCTGTAAGTAAAACATTCTTAAGAAACTTGCTGTAAACTGAAATGAAGTGACTCAAAGCAGTGATTACCATTAACTTATACAGAAAAAAATTGGAGTAGTTTCACACTCACAAAATAACCTACCAACTAACACTAAAATCTCGCTAAGATACAATTAAAGCAGAGGTGTGTGGTAAATGCATAACCTGTACGAAGCAGTTGAGCAGTGAGGATTTGGGGTTGCCACTCTTGTGCTATGTGTACGCTGCCTTGACCTGCTGCTGAATGCCATAGTCACATTTCACTTTTTGTTTTAAAAGTAAAAATCTCTAGATGTCTTTTGGTTAACAAAAACAGTCCATTACTAATGTAAGTTTTTCATAAAATCAAAGTGGCATGATGCAAACTTATGGGAAGCAAGAATACCATTCTTAGGAACGCCATCCTGCCGGGTATGTTATATTACGCATTAGAAGAAAATCACTAGGAACAACTCATGCTGCAGAGGGGAAACTCCATAAGGGAAAGGCTACCAGAAGGTGGGAATAGTTGAGAGTCACTGTAGAGGATGCCGGGCATAAGACAGGTACTCAGAATTCAAGGATCAACAGAGAGTGTCTAAGTTCAGACCTGGAGGCTGAACTACCAAAGACACTGGAAGAAGAGGCAAAGGACTGATCCAGAGGATGAAAAAAGCAGTGTGCAAGTCCTGTGTGCAGTGCATTCTGGGAAGCTTATTCATCTTCTCAAAGTCTCAGTTTTGCTCAAAAGCATATTTTTGTACTTATTTCTGGAGACTTGAGACTAAAATCTCATCTCTCTAAAGTGAGGATCTGGGGGGTTGTTTTACATAAATGAGACACCAAGACTACCAAAATCTTCCATGAAACCCAGAGCTGCTTTTTTCTATTAACAACGAACTAAAACTCAAGCATGAGAGCAAAAAATTGGTTAGTAGAAATAAGCGGTTGTTTTCTTTACTCTATCTGTGTGGTGAAAGAAGCCTTTCAATCACAGTGATTCTTGCCTTCTTTGCCCCATTTCAGTCTTAATTCCACCATGCAAACATCGCCCAGGTGTAGGTGATAAATTAAAAAAACATACCGGGTATTTGGAATCATTGTTCTTCTCTGTGAAATACCCTCTCAACCCTAGTATGAGTTAGCAGCGTGGATTGGAATAAATTCATTTGGAGTCTTCAGTCTGTATCATATAACCAAATTCAAAGTGTGGGATTATGTTGTCCTGGAAAAGACTCTGACCTCAGCATCTGGGAGACTAAGGTTTTGTTAGTCTTGGGTCAGCCACTAACTTGATGAGTAAGCATGGGTAATTCTATTAACTTTTTAGGCCTATTTTTCCAAGTTGGTAAATAAAAGAATATGAGTGAGACCCTTCTGAAAATGTGCTCTGCAGGCCAGGGCATATGAGAGATGAAATTTGGTATCCTATTCCCTGAATTACTGCATTGGAAACTCTAGGGGTGGGGATCTAGGACTCATTATTTTAAGAAATGAACACGTTCATTCTGATACTTGCCTAAATTTAATGCTATGAGTAAGATCATCTCAAGGCTTTTCCAGCCTAAAACTTGTAAAGCATAGCTAAAATAATAGTCAGCAAATAAAGTGAAAGTTCTTTTTGGACTGCTCACAGAAAGAAGAAGCTATCGTGGAATGTTCTAATCACAGAACCCTGAGGAAAGAAATATCTGAGAAGACGATTATTATTGAAACACCTTTATTGTACAGATCTAGGCAGATTCAGCACTTTTATCTGAGGTCATGGAGAGAAAGGATGGCCAAGGCAGATCTGATACCTCGGTTCCTGGTTCCTAGTTTAATACACTTTCCTCTCCACAGGTTGTTATCAACCTTGCTCCAATATGTTTGGATTTGGATGCAACATTGTACCTGTGTGTGTTCTCTAGAAACAGAAACCAAGCTTTATCTATCTCTGAGAATGTTGATGCCATTTTACCTCTTGTATAAATGTCTTGTAAAAGAGAACTCAAAATGAAACGCGAATACGAGCATCCCAAGGTCTAAGCCATTGAGTTATCTTCTTGGAGCATGATTGCTCCATTTTGTCTGGGTGTACATAATTGCAGTTTCCTGAGGTTTTTATTCAAACTTTTTCTAAGAAATTGACAATGTCATCAAATTAGGAGGAAATTAAATTCAACTGCTCAATAATTGTTAGATCTTTGCTCATACTGAAGAGTATCATCCTTTTAAAAGATATAGGAAGTACTAATGGCTAATGGCCTAATTTGCTCCTAACTTTTATCAGTGAATACCAATAATACAATTAGAGGTGTCATAACTAGAAATCCCATGTCAAAATATATTTTCTAACCCCTTCCATAAATTGAAAAGGATATTAATTAGTGGCTCATAGCCACTTGTCCTCATTTGGGATCCCATAACCTTTGTCAGAAGGCTCAAGCAGTGAACTTCAGTACCCTGCCAAGTTCCCACATTAATAATTCAATTCTGTCTGCCTAAATCTCTTTATAATTTAAAGTGAGTAAATCATTCACCACTTCCTCTTCTAAATTGATTTTATAGCATTATCACCTCTCTCTCCTTCTTTCTTTCTCTCAATAGTGATTACTGCAAGATATTGGTAACACTCATCTGAAATTAGAGAAAATCATGAATAGAAATATGTAGTTGACTAGAAATATGACTAGAAATATGACTAGATGAACCTTTTCTATAACTTGGTGTATTGAGTTATCATTGATTTACAACAATGTCTGATTAAGGTATACAGGTTCACAGCTCTTTGGGTTTTATATACACCAGTGAGCTAACTTATAGTCCACACTCAGAGTCTCTGGGTATTTTACTCCTGTGGACTATCTGTTCCTTCATTTTGTTTCTTTATAGTCTACATGAGTAAAATCATATTAAAACAGTGTTTGTAGGAGAGAACTATGTGAGAATCCAAAGCTTCCCTCTAAAAGTCACGTTCAATTATTCATCTTTAATTTCTTAAATTTTGATATATGCCTATATCCTTTTATCTGGATCTTCTCTCTCTTTTCCTAGATCAATGCTGGACAATCTATTTAGGCATCTTTTGGAGTATAAGAAGATCTGGCAAATGGTTTGAGGGTTACCATGCCACCAAATGACATTCACTCCTGCATCGTTTTCTGTAGGAAAGAACAGAGGCTGTGAGTGTGCATTGTACGTGAGCTCACTGGTTATAGAGCATGTAAATTCCCTGGGTTTAATTTCTTCATGTCTATAAAGAGAAAACAATTGCTGTGATTCCTTTTAGTTCTGTCATTTCATTGGGCTAACAAAGCAATCTAACTACCGTGTTTCCAAAGTCTCCATACCATCTTAAAGCATATGCATTCTGTTGTCTCTTAATCTCCCATCATTAGGAAGAATCCAGATAAGCTTAACTTGGAGTTGGGTGATAGTAGTTCCAAGGTTAACAATGCTTTTTCAAACCCCTGTGCTATGGAACTGAATGAAATTCAGCAGAAGACTATGCTACTCATATATATATATGAGTAGCATAGTCTTCTGCTGAATATGAGAATATGCTACTCATATATATATATATATATATATATATGAGTAGCATAGTCTTCTGCTGAATATATATATATGAGTAGCATAGTCTTCTGCTGAATTTCATATATATATATTTTCATATATATATATTTCAATATATATATATGAGTAGCATAGTCTTATATAGCATATATATATATGTGTGTGTATATATGTGTGTGTGTATATATATATATATATATATAGCTTGTAAAAACTAAAACTTGTAAAGCATAGCTAAAATAATAGTCAGCAAATAAAGTCAAAGTTCTTTTTGGACTGCCCATAGAAAGAAGAAGCTATCGTGGAATGTTCTAATCACAGAACCCTGAGGAAAGAAATATCTGAGAAGACAATTATTATTGAAACACCTTTATTGTATAGATCTAGGCAGATTCAGCAATTTTATCTGAGGTCATGAAGAGTAAGGATGATAAATCATACTAATATATATAGTATGACTTAGAGTCAAGGTCCTTATTTTTAAAGTCAAAGTCATCATATTTACGGCACCACAAAAGTTAGACATTTTCTTCTACTTTAGCTACAGACAGTGACAACTGTCTTCTGTCAAGGGAAAGACATTAAATGCATTGAGCTCTGTAGATCTATGACTGTAGTTGTTGTTCCACCTGTTATTTAACTCTTGAGCTTGACCTTATTACAAATGAAAGAGTTCACCTTTGAGGATAGCTTTAGCATGGTTGTTTGTTGGTGAGCATGCTTGAGAACTAGTAAATATTTTAAAATTGACAAAAATACTACAAAAAAGGTTGTTTACCAAATTATTTTTACCTAAAAGTTGGTAAATAAAATAAAAATAATTATTTTATCTTTCACGGTCATGATTAATTTCTTCTTATAAACGTTTCTTTTAAACTTTGGAATAGACAAAAAACTGAAATTTTGTTATTTTTTCTTAAATTATGCTTGTTTCAATAGTAACTATCTCACATTAAATAATGTATCAAAAGATCAACTCTATAAGCACCCGTTGTCACCACATTGTACTCTGTAAGTGGTTCTATTATGTTTAAAATGCCCTGAATGATCTCTAATTTTCTGTATTTTCTTTAGTCTTTAAAAATATCTATCTCCCAAGTGATAAAATTCATTTTCAACTGCTAAGAAAATACAAAAACAGCAGTGTGTTTGCCATAGAACATGTTGTTTTTTGTAAGTAGCTTAAGTTTTTTAAATATTTATTTTTTGGTATCTTTTGATAATTGTGTAGGGTTTTGATTTTGATCCCTACATGGTTTAAAACAAAAGGTCCAACAAAACAGCTTCTTAGTAGAATGTTTGCCGCTGAAAAAGCTACAAACAGTAGATCCTCAATAAATATACATTGATTTAGTGGAAAATGAATTTCCCAAAGCATTATAAAATTAATCTTGAGCATGACACAACCAAATAAGTCTGATAACATAATCTTAAGACTAAATCATATTAAATGCTATTTGAATAAAGATATAGTTATATAACTAAACTTGACAGAAGGTATGCAATATAAAGGAACCAATAATGGAAAAGATGGAGTAATCTTCAGTGTCATTTTTAACACCACCATAATACACATACTCAAAAAATTTAATAAAAACAAAAAAGAAAAATATATAACATAAAATAAATACTAGAGCGATATAAGCATACCAAATGATAGCACAGACATCCTATCTCAATGCAATTGTGATAATTAATAACCACATAATAGAACAGTAGTCTGAAAAAAAACCAAAATTATATGAGTCCTTTTACTTATGGATGAAAAGAAAAGTTCAAATCTATGCTATCAACATGGCAAGAATTCTAAGGGCCCATCTTGACTTTCTTAGGTTGAAGTGTGTGTTCAGGTTGTAGGACAGTGTTAACACAGGAAGACATCTGCTCTCATTTTCCAGCTCAAATATGAAATGAAGGATTTTGGAAGCACCTGTGGATTTAATTTGAGCTACAACTCTGCCCCATACTTAAAGACTCTACTTCTTTGGGAACGGGACCAGAGGTCCCTTTTGACCTATCTGCTTACATGACTGAGGCAGATCATCTACAAAATGGTGGCCAACAATTCCTCTTGTGACTCCACCACTTCTGCATGAAGAGACGGGGGTGTTATTTCCCTTTCCTTAAGTCTGGGATAGCCTTGGAACTTGTTTTCGCCAATCGAATAAGGACAAAAAGTCCTGGTAGCTTCAGCTTTGACCCAATATGAGCTCTGGGCACAATTACCCAGTCAGAGAGATAACCCCAAGAAGGCAAGGCTCTAGACTGCCAGCTGCCCCAACCAGAGACCAGGCATTCCTCTGAGGCTCTTGTGGCCTTCCCAGCCTCAGGCAAGCTCCCCCAAATGAGTCAAGTGACTGATCTCAACCAATACTATGAGTTATAGCAGAGCTGCCCAACTGAGTCGAGCCAGCAGAGAAATGTGGGGAATAACAAAAAAATAAATCAGTAACTTGTGGCATGGTCTGTTACCCTATAATAGAGAACACTAAAAAAACAAAAAAACAAAAAAAAAAAAAAAAAAAACCTCACCCAATTTCAGCTTGCGGCTTACATGTTGGTGGTTGTCTCTATGTTATTCTTAAAACCAGTGTGTTGTAGTATCCCAAATGCAATTTGTTGAAGTCTCATTTATTTTTCTCCTTCATGACTGAATTTCTCAACTCATGTACACACACGTGTACAGGCATGTACCCGCACGTGCTTGCAAGTTCGCATGCGCAATTGTGCACACGTGTGCTTGCGAGTGTGCATGCACACATGTGCACACACGCACAACACACACACGTAGTACGTTTAGACTCGCCAGGTACCACATGTGCTCTCCAGTGCTGTTCTTATTCACTCTTTCGCTCCGTGTAAGGTGTCAGTGTCAACATCCCTTCCTCTTTTGATGATTTTCAAATTGTTTATAGCAGATGCCAGCGAATTCTGCTATTGCTCCAACAAATCTTTCCCCCTGAGCAATTAGCAGTAACACAAATTCATCAGAAAAACAAAACAAAAAAGCAGAGCTGCCGTGTTTATGCGTATGTGTGTGCATACACGGGTGTCAATGTGTGCACTTTTTAACCTTCCACCTACTATAATTAAACTTGTCCGTGCTTGTTGTAATCTTGCGATTTGGAAGGCTTAAAATAAAACGTAGCTGGCTCGATCCCCAGAAAGTCTGAACTCCCAGCTCCAAGAAGAATAACGTTTACACCCTCTGTACACATCTGTCCCCCATACTCTCGCAGGGAGCAGTCCCCTCCCCCCGACTCGGGCCCCACCATTAATCCCTTAGGTTTCTTCTTGCCAAAGATGTTCTGCTGTTTGATAGAACACTAATCTCCGAGAATCTCAAAGTATCAGCTTACCTGTGAACGCCCAGAAACTGTCTCCATCCCTCGCCTCATCCCCTTTTATGTTTCCCTCATCTTTGAACAAACGCTTTGCTTTCTGTCTGAGAATGACGCTTACATTCTGTTGTGGTTAAGAGGCATATGGACCTGAAGGCACACAGTTCTTTTAAGTAAGAAAAGGGACAAGATCAACATTCAGAAGCTTCAAGGACAAATACCAGTTGGTAGAACAGGTCACCCAGGGGCAAGACACTCAGGTAAGTGCACGGAGGACTCCTTCTTCGGGAATTTAACCTGGAGGCTTTTTACTAAATTCAAGGAAGTCTTGGGGAAAGAAATACAAGGCCAGTCGGGCACAGTGGCGCGTGCCTGTAAGCCATAGCCTATGGAGCGCGCCTGGGACTGGGGTTCGCGGTTCGAGACCCGCCTGGGGCAACATAGCGAGACCTAGTCCCCAATAAAGTGCTGTGCATGGTGGCATGTGCCTGTAATCCCAGCTACTTGGGAAGCTGACGCTGGAGATTGGTTGAGTCTGTGATACCCTGGGCAATGTGAGTCTGCGGATCCATGGGCGAAATAGCGAGACCTGGTCTCCAAAAAATAGAGAGGGAG
>PVHY01018193.1:7346-29849 GCA_004024945.1 Uropsilus gracilis
TTTCAATTTTTTTATGAATGATAAGTAAAATAGTGACAGAGGAGAATCATGGATTCAAAGAGAATTAAGAGAAATAGTAATGAAATACCATATAATATGGACCTTGTTTGGATTATGACTCATAACTTACTGCAGGAAAAAAGTTATGAGACAACTAGGGAAATAAGAAGCTAGACTGACATTTGATGATGCTAAGGAATGATTAATACTAAAATGATTGTTGTGTTTATAAAAAGTCCATTTCTTTTGAAGATGTACAATGAAATATTTACATAAAAAGTTTAAGTTCTCCCTATGCGTGCATGGATGCATGCATGCTTGCGTGTGTGTGTGTGTGTGTGTGTGTGTGTATGTTGGATGGGTTGGATGGTATAGATGAATCAAGATCTGCCACAACTTGGAAATTATTAAAGCTGGATGATGGACACTGGGAATTCATTATACTTCTTTATCTACTTATGTTTATGTCTGGACTTTTTCAATGATAGCAAAAAGCTAAAAAAAAAAAAAAAGATTGAAATCAGACCTCCCTCCATGAATATGAATCTTGGCTCCAAATCCTACCCACATGGTGTCATTAGAGAAGTTATCTCTCTAAGCCTCAGTGTCCTCATACAGAAAGTGGTGATGTGAAGATTAGAGAGAATAATATATGTAAAGAACTTAGCACAGAGTCTGCCACATTGTAAGCAGTCAATAAATAAGATCTTATTATAGCAGATTCAATTATTTTGTCTGGTTTTCTGAATGTGTAATCACATAAACTAAAAGTTCATGTCCTAAGAAGTTCTTACCATTAAATTAGAATTGTTTTGCAAAACACAAGGTGTCTACTGCTGTTTTCCAGATGGGGACCAAGCCTGGGAAAGAGAGACTGCAGTAGCAGCACAAGTAGAAATAATGGCAAAGACACAATCTGTCCTAAGAAATAAAAAAGTCTTGTTTTGTAGTTATAGGCCTTTTAAAGACTCACGTGAGCCTGAAGAACACATCTGATACCTCTTCTGCAGCTGCTCCCCACTTTCCTTCCCCCAAATGCTTCTCCCATAGTGTATGTTGACTGACTAGTCAATTAATTCCTCGAGTTCAGAATACAGAGCAGAAAAGCCTTGTTGCCACTGAAGGGGGATCCACTCTTGACATGGTCCTGAGGCCAGAGAACTCTGCAATCATACTTATTTTAATTCTTTTAGCAAATATCTATAAAATGCCAGTTATACGCTAGGACTCTGTTGGACACTTAACATGCATTACCATAATATCTTCCCCAACCCCATTTTAGATAGGAGTGGACTGAAGTTCGGAGGAGATTAAGTGGTTTGTTTAGGGTTACACAGCTAGAAAATAGTAAAGCTGTCACTCTGTCATACCCAGAAGCCATGTTCTCTTCATTAGTGAGACTTTAGATATATATCTATATAGATATAGATATATAAAACCATGTTGTATACCTTATTTTTATTTAAACTTTTATTTTAAAAAAAACGCACTTTACTTCTACGTCTTTATTATAGACCTGGTTTAGCTGTCAGGACCTCCATGTTTTCTAAGGCCATGCAGCCTGTAAACACGGGAAATTTACAGAATTAAGAGACCCTTCAGCTTTTGGCTAAATATACTCCTGTGCTCCATGTGAAAGTCCAGAGGAAGGGAGCAATGTGGAATTCACTGTGCTCAGTTGTAAGTGAGAGGTGGGCTGCCAGCCAGGATCCTTGCCAGCTCTGAGTCATGACAGGCTTTCTGAGTGCAGCCAATTTACCTGCTTCTCAATAAGATCTTTATTTGTCCTTGTATTCTCATCAAAAGCTGTTGTCATTTCCTCTTCTGTCTGGAGACACTGGAGCTGCCTGGAGGCAGTGTGACCACCTTGGCAACCCCAACTCACCAAGATGAAACATTATCTCAGAATTCCCCTTGGTTGGCTTTTTTTTCCTTATTCAGCAAAAAATCTTTCTCATATTTCTGGGCTTGAACTATTCAAATTCTTGGTTGGATCAGTAAGTTTCTCAAAGTTTGGGATAAATGAACAAGTGCTGTCCTGGAAGTTCTGATGTCATTATTAAGTGGTTGCCCTGGAGACATATGGAGTCTTAGGATCAGAATCTCTGAGAGCCGCAAAGTCCCAAGAAACTGCAGAACTGGGCATCAGACTGGAATAACTAGGGTTTGGTTGGTAAAAGTTTGTTTGTTGATTTATTCCTCATTCTATTCTTTTTTCTCTAGGAACATCTCTTAAATGCCTATTGGAAATAAGTGTCTTTGTCTTCCAAGCTCAGGAAGCTCTCATCTTGAGGAAGTAGGTGAATGTATACGTAAACAAGTGATTATAATACAGTGTGGCCTCTTCTGTGAAAGAAAGTCAGTGATGGATGGTGTCTTGGAAGGTACATTTTAAAATCAATCTCTGTTTAAAACAAAGCCTTGCCATTTATTTGATGTGGAGCCTCAGGTGGGATTTGCACACCCTGAAATTAAATTTAGAGCAATGGAATAATGATATATCTACCCCAGAGGAGTAGGGACATCATACTAGAGTAACACAGATGTCTAGGGGAGCTTTTCTATATATCTGATTATTGAGGTTCCAGAAAGCCTGGAGACTATGATAAGCTAACGAGATAGGACTTTATCTTTAAAAATATCTTATGGTGACGGTAGGCAACAGACACATGCATGACTGGGTTAAAAGACAACTGTCCATTGGGATCAAGCCACTAGGTGTGAGAGTTTTGGATCTGGGTCAGATTCCCAATAAATAGAAGGAACTGGAGAGCGAAAAATGGCTATCCCAGAGGAAGTGTGTGTTGAGTTTACAGTACAATAGTCTAATGTTCCTTTGTGATAGGGATGGAGGTAAAAAAACATCCCATTAGCTAGACTATGGCAAAAACATGAAGCTAATCAGAAGACCCTCTGACAATGCTGGAGATGGCAGAAATGGCAGCTAATACAATATGGGTCTCAGCTCTGGGAATGCTGTGAGAGTCACCATCTTGCTGTCACACTCACATCATGTCACTGCAGTCACTGAATTGGCACCAAGGCCACACTTCCCATAGGTTGCTCCTGGTCAATAAATGAGCACAGCTAGAATACTAAACAGGCTTGTTCATCAAAGGCACTGGGGCTGGGATGGGGGGGGGAGGTAACAATGATTATTCTATAGTGACTGTATTATCAGGGTTTTGTATATTGTTTTGTGATTTTTTGCATCCCTCTTATATCTACAATATGTGCATCTTTGCCTCCTGTCTCTGGTAAGAAGAGAAGCAACTACTTTTGAGATGAAACCCAAGATAATTGCCCAGTTGTGGACTAATTTAAGCTTTCTAAGCACATTTAAGGTTGGTTAAACTAAGCTATGATGATCTGTAGGTTAGGTGTATTTAAAGCATTTTCACTTTGTGATATTGTAGACGTAGGGTCCATTTATTGGGGCATGATTCCATTGTCAGTTAAAAAACTGCATAGTATTGTGCCTATATCCACATGTAATTAATTACTCCAATTCATGTGGTATATTTCTTTGCATTTTCTGCAACAAATAACTAATGTTTATACATAGTAGTCAATAAATTCTTGTTGAATTAAAAATAAACTCACAATGAGAACATAAGCTCTCTTTACACACACACACATACACACACACATACACAGTCTCTGAGTACATTATTTTTTGGAATGAAGTTGGGTAGAACACAACCAACCAAATAATATGAAATGACGTTGAACGATGTCTTCTTTCATATTTTGGAAAACAAAATTATTCTCATGACAATGGGGATATCTTTCTGTTTAATTTCCTATTGAACATTCTTTCATTTCAACATTTATTTATTGACTGTCTCCACTATGAAGTCATAGCATTATAAATAGAGTTGTATTAAGATAATGGAGGGTTAGAACTGGGAATATAACAATCAGAACTGAAGTATGAAAAAGCCCAGGTGAATGTGATGAAATCTAAAACTAAAGTGAGAGCAGGGGAAATGGAAAGGAGAACCAAGCCTATACTGTTTGGCCCAGAATCAGAGATTAGTAAGCAAATATTTTTTAAAGATCCACTATGCATGCTCAGACTAGATAGCACAATTTTCTTGATTATTATATGCCCTGAGATGATGCAATAAAATGGATCTGGCAATTTGTATTTAAAGGGAATATTATTTTGGTGAAACTTAAATGTTTAGTCAAAATTCTTAGAAAATAATCACAAGATCTGCAGCTGAGGAGAGCTCATTAGAAAGATCATACACAGGGACCGGAATGGTGGCACATGCCTGTAAGCAGTAGCCTAGGAAGCTGTGGCCAAGGCCAGTGATCACGGTTCGAGTCCCAAACGGGGGCATGTAGCGAGACCTAGTACCCAAAAAAATAGCTGAGCGTGGTGGTGTGCACCTATAATCTCAAGCTACCTGGGGCCCGAGGCTGGGGATTGCTTGAGTCTGTGGTACCCCGGGCAATGTGAGCCTGCGATTCCACAGGCAAAAATAGCAAGAACTAGTCTCAAAAAAAAAAAAGAAAGATCATACACAGAAGCATCATCCTTCCTTCTGCTTACTAAGCACTTATTCATATATATTACAGTATTAGTTGCCTTGACTATTTCTTCCCCAATTTTAAGCACAAAATCACATATTGATCTTTGTATATTATGTTCATCTAGCACTATGCTTGACATGCAGAGGACACTGTAAATGATTGCTGATGGTCACCTTGCTTCATTTGTCTGCAACATTTAGTTGTTGGCCATGACCTTTTAGAAACACATTCTCTCCTTGCTTTCATGACATTAGATTCTAATTGTTCTTTTTTCTCCCTAATGAGCAATTATCAGTTTTCTTTGTTAATTCCTCTCTTCTCTAACTACCCTTTTATTTTTTCCAAGGCACTGGTTGTTTTTTTTTTCTTCACTTTATCTTCCATTTTCATTAAACCTCAAACATCATTAGCTCTTTGTCTCTTTGAATATACCATTTCTTTACCCTTCTACTCTTGCCTTCTCAGACTTTATTAAGGTGTATTTTAGACCTCATTAGGCATTCCCAGTGTCTCAACAACTTTCAGACATTTTTCATATCTTTATCTCTTTCTCTGGGTAATATCATCTAACCTGTTTTTCACTTTGCAAAATCTCTTTGGCTCTCTGTTTAATATATAACAGGAGGTTTTATGTTGCCCGAAATTTTCAAATTGTTCATGTCTCACAGTTCCACTGGTTGTTTTTCCAAATTAATTACATGTACTGCAATTCTATGCTTTAACTTGCTTCTTTACCTGAAATACCCTTTTCTTCTTCTTTACCTACCAAAATCCTACTTTTCTTTCAAGTTCTAATTCAGTTTTTTGTTTCCTATATAAAGTTTCCTCACAAATGAATTGTTCCTGAATCTGTACTCTTACGGCTGTTTGTTTGTGTCTTTTATAGCATGTAAAAGTAGTATGCCTTTATTACAGGTCATGTGCATGTTTCTTGCACCAATCAGGCTCTATGGTATCTTGAAGGCACAAGAGTATAATGGTTACATCCTCTGACTTTGTGTTTAAACTGAGCAGACATAAACATTGATCCCACCACTAGCTGTTTAAATTTGGGCATAGTTCTTTGAGTCTCCTTATATTTTTAAAGGGGTATACAATAATATTGTAAAGCTATATTTTCTGGTGCATATAATATCATTAGCACAGGGCTTTTCATATAGTAAATATTCACTAAATATTAATTAGTATTATTTAAGGCAGGTACTATATCCCATTTATCTTTTTATCTCTCCAGTAATTTCTTTAGCTTCTTCTCTTCTTTCTTCCCCTTTCCTATTCCAGGGTTTAGCCTAGTACCTTATACAGATTAAACATTCAATAAATTCTTCTTGAGTGGATGTGAAACATCCCATAGTTGTATATAAAACAATTAATTTAGTATGCATAGAAACAGTTGACATTTGTATGAGACACCAACAGATGAAAGCTTATGGCTTCTATCAGCAAGATATATCAATGTAACATCCTGTCTGAGCACCAAAAAGCAGGGCTTTTCAGTATTGTCTGAACAAGTTGGCTTTGCTAGGAGTGGTGAAAGAGAAAGGGGAGGTTTCATATCCTAAGGAAGTGTTTGACACTTAATGAGAAGTGTAGGCTGAGAAAATGAGTCCAGTTCTTTGTAAACCAAATGCAGCTATTGACTGTAAGGCTGACACGCAACCTAGGCCATGTGTGAGCAAGAGGGACCAGAGTTTTGCAAAGTCTTTTTCCTGGCCTGGGGTGAATTTTGAGTCAGACTCATTTGGCATTTTACTCTCTATAGACACAGCACATTTTTTCCCTCTAAATCCTCCCTCTCCTCATGCTTACTAACCAACATTCCTGATAAAGCCAATGAAAACAAATTATTTGGGGACAAGATATAAAATTGGTCTTCCCCCTATTTTTTATTCACGCACCAAAAATATTTGTTTGCATTCCTTGGAACTATCAATATTCCAAAATAATCACTACTTACTGGGATTCCACTATATTTTAAAGATGACTAACATTTTATGACATACTTCTAATATTATTGGTCATATTTCTCTAAAGGTAGACCACTTTAAACTTCCCCACCCCATATCTGTAAATCCTCAACTTTTTTTAAAGCTGTTCCAGAATTATATTTTGCATAGTTGCAAATCCATCAAAAAGTTCATATATTATTGAATGTGTTTCTAATTTTATTTTTTCTATTAATTTGGAAAAGATTAGAATTTTGCAGCTTTAAGCTAAATATTTTAGGAATGTTGGGTTTTATCATCCAGAGATGATAAAAAAAAAAGAAATTTTCCTTTAGTCTAATAGCACAGATGATTCAATGGTATTCATGAAATCTAATTACTGCCCTGTGGGTAAAGAGGTATGGAATAACTCAATTATAAGATACACTTTAGGTGACCCCTTCCAACATACACAAGAATTCAATTCAAAGTTCTTGAAACCAAAGGCTAAATATGATTTCCTGAGTAATCTTTATTTGTATGTATAACCCTTCATTCTTAATCTCTCTCTTCAACTAGAAAAATCAGTGATTCAGTATATAATCAATGTTATTGATTCCTTAAATAGAATATCTTTCAAGTATTTTCCCCTCTTCCTTAATACATACTGTGTTAGCTAGCTGTCAAGTGAGCACTAGGTCCTGACTAATAAGATTTAACCAGGTGTTTCCACCAGGGATATGTGTGCTTGTGACAAAGAGAGAGGAAAGAGAGAAGGAGAGAGGGAAGAAAAAGGAGTTAAGAGTATATGATAGAGAAAGGAAAGTCTCTTCAACAAATGGTATTGGCAAAATTGGACAACATGCAAAAGAATTAAACTGCATCCCTGTCTCACACCATGCAAAAAACTAACTCAAGATGGACAAAGATATGTTAGTTAAGACCTAAAATCATAACAATCCCCACCAAAAAACCCCCAAGATACTGGTTTTAGAGATGTCTTTGGGGAATTGACACCAATGTAAGGGAAACAAAATCAAAACTAACAAAATAGAATTACAAGGACTCTTTCCTGCATTGCTGCCACCACAGATCCAGGGAGCCACCCCCTTCATCCAGGTTCCTGAGAGAACCCACCCAACCTTTCCCCCACCCAGGTGAGATACCCAAAGTCACTGGTGCCAGCACCAGGCCTCTGGGAGGGAATCTTCCCTGCTCCACTGCCACCACAGATCCAGGGAGCCACCCCCTTCAATCAGGTTCCTGAAGGAACCTGCCCGACATTTCACCCACCCAGGTGAGAGGCCAGAACTCACTGGCGCCAGCACCAGGCCTCTGGGAAGGACTCTTCCCTTTTCCACAGCTGCTGCAGATTCGGGGAGCCATTCCCTTCAGCCAGGTTCCTGAGGGAACCCGCTTGACATTTCCCCCACCCAAGTAAGACATCGGAAGTCACTGGCGGCAAGTGGTGCTGGTGCAAATTACTAAACTAAACTATAGATCTATTTGTAATCTGGAAAATATTACTATCAGCCTGCCGACCAACACCAGATCCATGGTTTCTCAATATATAGAACAAGTCAGAAAGCAACACATAGTAAGGAGAAAAACTGTAGACATGCAAGCGAGCCCTATAGGAAATAATCCATGAAGAAATGATGCGTATCTCAGAGAAAGACCAACATGTTAAATGCACTCCAACAAATAAGAGAAGAATCAGAAAAAAAGGATGAGAGAATGCTAAAAGCATTTAACTCACTATTAAGGGATGAAGTAGAAACATATAAAAAAGAAAATACCAATATGTATAACCTAATCAATGAAATGAAAAATGAAAATGAATTCCTAAAATTGAAATTGAAAGAGACTCAAGATTTAAGGGTTGCAGTAGATAAGCTAAAAATGCATGGAAAAGCCATTGAAACAGATTAGATGAAATAGAAGAACGAATCAGCACACGTGAGGATACAGAAATAGAGAGGTTAAAGAAAGAAAAGGAGAGAAAAACAAAGTAAAAGACTGAAGAAAAGCTCAGAGATATGTCAGATTCCTTAAAGAAAAGAAACATAACAGTAATAGGAATCCCAGAAGGAGCGGAGAGAGTCATGGGAACTGAAAGTCTTTTCAATATCATAATAGAGGAGAATTTCCCAAATCTGAAGAAAGAAATGAAAATAGACATACAGGAAGCCAAAAGGACACCAATCTACTTTAATGAAAGAAAAGCAACAGCGAGATATATCATTGTAAAACTTCCAAGAACCCAAGATAAGGAAAAAATAATGAGAATGGCTAGAGAAAAGAAACAGATAACCTACAAAGGAAAATGCATTAGTCTCACCTCAGATTTTTCTGAAGAGACACTCCAGGCAAGGAGAGAATGTAGTCACATCTACAAAAAACTCCAAGAAAAAAAGTGCTAGCCAAGAATACTCTACCCTGCGAAGCTATCCTTCCTCTATGAAGGAAAAAATAGAACCTTTTCCGACAAGCAAAGTCTCCAGAAATTTATTACCACTAAACCCCCACTCCAAGAAATTTTGCAGGAGGCCTCAAGATCAAAACCGTAAGAACAAATACAAAAATAATTTAATAAATAAACCAAATCAAAACCCCAAATGACCACCAGAAAACCACCATTAGAATCTCAACCATCAATTATCAACCTAAATGTCAACGGTCTAAACTCAGCAATCAAAAGACGAAGAGTTGCAGACTGGATCTGAAAACAGAACCCAACATTCTGCTTCCTCCAAGGAACACATCTGATCTCTAAGGATAAGCATAGACTAAAGGTACAGGGCTGGAAAACTAAAGTACAAGCAAATGGCCCCCACAAGAAGGCAGGGGTTGCCATTCTTAAATCATACAGAGCAGACTTCAAATTAACAAAAGTGATAAAAGTAAAGACAGCCACTACCTAATGGTTAAGGGGTCAATCCACCAAAAAGACCTAACAATAACCAACATATACGCACCTAATGAAGGAGCACCAAAATTCATAAAACAACTACTAGTAGAACTAAAATCAAATATTGGTGAGAATACATATGTGGTAGGAGATTTTAACACACCACTCTCAACAAAAGACAGATCAACAAAACCGCAACTACACAAAGACGCAGAAGCTTTAATGGAAGAGCTAGACCAAATGGACCTGATAGATATATACAGGACACTACACCCACAAGGAAAAGAATACACTTTCTTTTCAAATGCATGTGGTTTACTCTCTAAAATTGATCATATATTAGGTCACAAGACAAACCTGAACAAATACACAAAGATTAAAACAATACCAACCTTTTTCTCTGATCATAAAAGCATCAAATTAGAAATCAACAATGAAAAGAAAATAAGGAGAGTAAACACTACATGGAGACTGAACAACAGGCTTCTGGAAGATCACTGGGTAAAAGAGGAAATCAAAGAAAAAATTAAAAGCTACATGGAGGCAAATGACAATGACGACACAATGCTCCAGAATGTGTGGGATGCAGCAAAAGCAGTATTAAGAGGAAAGTTCATAGAAATACAGGCCCAAATAAAAAGAATTGAAACAGCCCAAAGAAATACTCTAATCTCCCAAGTTGATGACCTAGAAAAATAGCAACAAAAAAATCCAAAACCCAGCAGAAGACAAGAAACAACAAAAATAAAAGTGGAGATTAATGAAATAGAAACCAAAAAGACCATCGAGAAGATAAACAAAACCAAAAGCTGGTTTTTTGAAAAAATAAATAAAATTGATAAACCCCTTGCAAGGTTTACAAAGAAAAGAAGAAAGAAAACTAAAATAAACAGGATCATAAATCAATAGGGAGATATTACAACAGACCCAGCAGAAATCCAAAAGATAATTAGAGACTACTACGAACATCTATATGCAAACAAATACAGCAACCAGGAAGAGATGGACAAATTCCTACAACAATGCAGTCATCTAAAATTGAACAAAAAAGAAATAGAAAACTTAAACAGTTCAATCAGAAGCAGTGAAATTCAGGCAGTCATCAGAACTCTCCCTAAAAACAAGAGCCCAGGTCCAGATGGTTTCACAAATGAATTCTACCAAACTTCCAAAGAGGAGCTAATACTGGTACTGTTAAAACTCTTTCAAAAAATTGAGAAAGAAGAACAGCTATCAAATACTTTCTATGAAGCAAACATTACACTAATCCCAAAACCAAATAAAGATAGTGCAAAGAAAGAGAACTATAGACCAATCCCCTAATGAACGCAGATGCAAAAATTCTAAACAAAATCCTGGCAAACTGAATCCAACATTGCATAAAAAGGATCATCCATCATGACCAAGTGGGATTCATCCCAGGGGCACAGGGATGGTTCAACATTCGAAAATCAATCAACATAATCCACCACATCAACAAAGAGAAAAACAAAAACCATATGATCATATCAATAGATGCAGAAAAAGCATTCAATAAAGTTCAGCATCCTTTCATGATGAAAGCCCTGGAAAAAATTGGTATAAAAGAAACATACCTCAACATAATAAAAGCTATATATGACAGACCCACAGCAAATATCATCTTCAATGAGGAAAAACTGAAATCATTTCAATTAAGCTCTGGAAACAGGCAAGCATGCCACTCTCTCCACCCCTATTCAACATAGTTTTGGAAGTCCGAGCTAGGACAATAAGGAAAGAGAAAGACATAAAAGGAATCCCAATAGGAAAAGAAGAAATAAAGATATCATTATATGCATATGATATGATACTCTATGTAGAGAACCCAGAAAAATCAACAGAAAAGCTGATTGAAATAATACCTGATTCAGTAAGGTAGCTGGATACAAAATTAACACACAAAAATCAACAGCATTCATATATGCAAAGAATCAATCAGAAGAAGAAGAAATTTTTAAAAAACACCCCATTTACCATTGCACCAAAGCAAATCAAATACTTGGGAATAAACCTAACAAAAGTAAAAGACCTATACCAAAATACTATAAAACATTCTTAAAAAAAAAATAGAAGATGATGTTAAAAAATAGAAAGACATTCCCTGTTCATGGATCGGAAGAATCAACATTATCAAAATGGCGATAGTACCAAAGGCAATCTACAGATTAAATGCAATTCCAATAAAGATCCAATGACATATTTTAAAGAGCTAGACCAAAAATTACTGAAATTCATATGGAACAACAAAAAACCCTGAATAGCCAAAACCCGTTTGACAAACAGACGAGAGAATGGAGGTATTACTATTCCAGACTTCAAACGATACTACAAAGCCATAATACTTAAAACAGCATGGTACTGGTACAAAAACAGACAAACAGACCAATGGATCAGAATCGAATACCCAGAAATAAAACCACACATATATGGTCAACTAATCTTTGACAAATGGGCAAAAAACATACTCTGGAACAAGGATAGCCTCTTCAGTAAATGGTGCTGGGAAAACTGTATCAAAACATGTAAAAAAAATGGACCCGGGCAACACCCTCACACCCTGTACAAAAACTAACTCAAAATGGATAAAGGACCTGGAAGTGAGACCAGCAACCATAAAATACATAGAAGAAAACCTGGGTGAAACTCTTCATGAATTTCACCTCGGAAATCCATTTTGGAAAACAACCATTGCCAGCAAAAAAAAAAAAAATGAAGGAAAACATAAACAGCTGGGACTATATCAAGCTAAGAGTTTCTGTACAGCAAAAGAGATAATAAACAAAACAAAAAGAAACCCAACCGACTGGGAGAAATTTTTTGCTCCAGACAAGTGACAAGGGTCTGATAACAAAGATCCACAAAGAGCTCCTACAGGTCAACAAAAACAAAGCAAAAAACCCACTCAAAAAAAGACACTTCACCAAAGAGGAGATACAAATGGCTAATAGGTATATGAAAGAATGTTACACATCACTAATATCAGAGAAATGCTAATTAAAACCACACTGAGATACCATCTTACACCAGTAAGAATGGCCCATATAATAAAACAGACAACAAGTGTTGGTGCAGATGTGGAGAAAAAGGAACTCTCTTACACTGCTGGTGGGAGTGCAAACTGTTCCAACCACTATGGAAGACTGTGTGGAGGATCCCCAAACAATTGAAAGTGGAATTACCATTTGACCCAGCAATCCCACTACTGGGAATCTACCCAGGTGACATGAAAACACTAATTCAAAATGACACCTGTACGTGCATGTTCATTGCAGCTCTGTTTACAATTGCCAAGATTTGGAAACAAACCAAATGCCCCAAAACAGATGATTGGCTAAAAAAAATGTGGCACATATACACGATGGAATACTACGCATCCATCAAGGAGGACAAACACATGTCATTCGCAGCAACCTGGATGGAACTAGAAAGACTCATATTAGCAGAAATAAGCCAAAAAGGAAAAGAGAGATACAGGATTGTCTCACTTATATGATGGATATAGGGAAAAACAAACAAATGAATAAGAAAAAAAAAACCAATGGGACTGAACAATGGAGCGAGAGAGGAGGAGGGGGAAGAAGGCAAGGGAGGTGAAGAGCGCAAAAGATCAGGATGGTTAACAGGTGTTAGCGAAGTGGGAAAACCCCAGGGTACACAATAATGCAATAATGTAACATAAATATAAATATACATGTGTATGCAAATTTTTTAAAATTTCAATTAAATTTAAAAAAAAAGAACAACCATCACAGAGATCATTGCCATTTTCTGTGGATATCTCTTCTATCCTATTCCTCATTATACATTCCCAGAAATAATTAGTACACTGGATTTGATGTTTGCCATTCCAGTGATATTTGAAACTTTTAAATCACACATCAGTAAATCATATATTATTTTGCATGGTCATAATTTCATAATTATGATATTGTAATATGTATACCTATATATGTAACTTGCTTTCTTCCCACAAAAAAATTTTTTTTAATTATTTTTAAAAAAATCTCCTAACTAGGATATTGGAGAACATCCCCATTTGTTACTTCTATTAATGTATCCAAATTTCAAATTGTCTTAAAGTTTTAAAACTTGTAATATTTGCCATATTGATATCTTGTTTTAGCCTAATTTGCATACTAATATCTTGTTGTATCCTAATTTTCTTTTATTTATATGTTCTAAGCCTGAAATAAACTGTATAGTTTAAAAAAAAAAAACAATAGAATTACAGCCTGGTAAAGCTTCTGCACATCAAAAGAAATTATGATTGATATAAAAAGATACCCTATTGACAGAGAGAAAATATTTGCACATCATATGTCTAACAAGGGGTTGATATCTAAATTTACAAAGAAGACATAAAACAAAACAACAAGCAAAGAGCCCAGTCAAAAAATGGGTGGAGGAGCTAAAAAACACTTCTCAAAGAAGACATACAAATAGCCTTCAAGTTCATGAAAAACCGGTCATAAACACTTATCATCAGGGAAATGTAAATCAAAACTGCAATGAGCTACTGCCTCATTCCCATGAGAATGGCCTATTTAAAAAAAAAAAAGCTCTAATCAAGAAGTGATGGTGAGGATGTAGAAAAAGGATCCCTCATACACTGTTAGTGAGATTATGGATTGGTCCAGACCCTATGGAAAAACAAATACAGGTTTTCTCAAAATATTAAAAGTAGATCTATCATAAGATCCAGCAATTCCACTTCTAAGTAGCTACTTTAAATATGCAAGGACACTAATTTAAGGAACTCTATGCACTTTTATTTTTACTGGAGCACTATTTACAATAATTAAGTTAGGGAAACAATCTAAGAGCCCAATGAGAATGAGTGGATTAAGATATGGCATATATAAGTTGTGGCATATTTACACAATGGAGTGTTATTCAGCAATCAAAAAAGACAAACTCATATCATATGGAGCAACATGGATGGAGCTAGAAAGAATTATACTAGTGGAAATAAGCCAAAAGGAAAAAAGGTAAATACTGGGTGATCTCACTTATATGTGGGTTATAAGGAAAACAAAGAAAAAAATGTTAAAATTAAAAAACTGATAACTGAACTGAAACATGCAGAAAGGAAGAGGGAGGGAGGGCGAATTGGGGAGAGGGATGAGCACAAGTGAAGAGGATGACCATTCATGGGTGATTTGGTGGTGGGAGTAATTTGGGGTACACCACAATGTAAGAATATATACACACATAAATACAATGGACTAGTACTCAGTTATATTAAATGAAAGTTTGCCATTTGCAACAATATAGATGGAAGTGTATGGAATTATGCTGAAATAAGTGTGAAGGAGAAAGACAAATATTGGCTGAAATCACTCACCTGTGGAATATAAAGAAACAAAGAAAAGGAAGAGTCAAAATTAAATAAAAACAATCCCTAGAAATCTGACAGGCAGAAGACTCCTTCCCAGGACCCTTCAGTCATGCAACATAGGTGACTGGAAGCTCCATCTCCTCAGAAACTGTCATGTTCACAGGGAGTGTAAAGAAGAGGGAAGCATATTTCACAGTATTGGTTCTCAGCCTTGCTCTGTATTGTAACACTGCAGTACAATTAAAAACACAAGCGCCTGGTAGTGTCCTACACGGAAAGATTCTGATGTAACCGGTCTTGCGTGAAGCCTGGGCAGCCAGAGGTTTTATAGCACCCTAGGTGATTTCAATTTGCAGCCATAATTGATTAACACCATTTGACTTTTCTTCTTTAAAAACTCATCTTTCAAATTACAGGTGAAGACCCAAAATCAGTAATCAATATTTACCAAGTTAAATCTCCACATCAAAGCTTCTAACTAAAACCAAACTATATTAGTAATATTAGCTTTTATTCATTAATTTCTAAACTTAGGATATATTCAGAACAAATCAGTGTCTCTGTAGACTTGGACTGAATGGATTCTCAAGGTTTGGGATTTTAGTTTTTAAAATAGGCAATACTGGGAAAACGGGTGAGCAGTTGTGGGGCCTCTGCTACGAGCTTGCCTAATTCTCATTGGCAGCAGATCAGAAAGTAGATCTTGAAGCCCATTAAGTGGGGAACAGGAAGTAGTCTTTATTATGAGGCAGCAGGAGATACACAGATAGCAACAGTAGCAGCCTTCTTGGGCTCCGGTCACAGCAGTGGCCCTGTGCCCCCTGAGTGGTCAGTGAGTGGGTATGAGAGGCTATGGGTGTCTCCTTAGCCTCCAAGAGCCCTGTTAACTTTTAAAGCTGGCATCAGGGGAAGTTTAGGCCTAGTTTGCAGAAATATGTTTCACACATTCAAGCTATACATCAAGGTTATATTATTATTTACTTCTATCTGTACATGTGAACTACATCTTAAGGTTCCAAGTTATCTACTAGGCTACCTGTGTGGAAAGGTCACAGCAAAAAACAGTCTGAGAAAACTCTTGTTTTCTCATAGATCCTAGAGCAGATCATCTTAAATACATTAGGGGAAAGGATATGAACTTTGCAATTATTTGCACTTTCAAAGAAACACAAATTAGAAGAATGCTCAATAGATAGGCCAAACTTTTTTGCAAAAATCTACCCTATTCAATAGACAATGGTGATGGAATATAAGTTGCAGATTTTGAGGGTATCCAAATATTGCCTCATTAAAAAATTTAAAAATCTAGCCCATTTGAAGGAGAACTGAACTCACTATATTTATTTAGTGGCATAGTTCTACAAAAGACACATGCACTATTGTAACTCAAAAGTGGAGAAATAAAGCAAAACCAACAAAATGAACCACTAAAGCTCCACAGTTACTAAGGACTTCTTAACCTTGGCTCTTCACTTCACTGGATTTTGTTTTGTCTGGTGAATGTCAAAAGCTACTGGGGTATTTTGCGTGATGAGTAGTATAGTCTGCGTATCTTTAACATAAAAAGACTATATTCATGAGTAAAAAAATGTAAAAAAATGACTATGGATGACACAAATGAGTTCAAAATCTGGTTCTGCTTCTTAAGACCTGGTGTTGTGACTTTTCTCAAGATACCCAATCTTCTCAGCTTCATTTCATTATCTGTAGAATAGAATTATACCTGCTAGGTTGGATTGTCATGAGGAATGCTGGAAATTATATTAAAGTAGGGTGTCTCAGTCCCAGCCCATTGACATTGTGGGTACCATAATGCTGTGTCACAGAAGTTTTTCCAGTCCAATGTAAGATTTGCAGCAATATTCTGGTCTCTATTCTCAGCTACCCCTTCAAGTCGAGACAACTAAAATCTCCTGAGGTCACAATACATGGCCCAGGTTGAGAATCATTGATATAAAGTGGTAAGAATCAGAACTCGGATACAATAGGTGCTCTTTAAATGGTAACTTATAACTGCTAATATTTTCTCAAAGTAAGAATTCTTATTATTGATACTGAACCTTAAAATGGTGTCAGTATATTCAATTCTAAAAATAGCCTCTCAAACTTACTCCTTTAGGCTTTGTAAACCAGTCTTAGCCTGCTAGGAGAGATAGCAGAAAAATATCCCTTTCATGCCTACTAGTCTTGCAGAACTAAGATTCTTTATACTTGCTAATTTGCTATTCAACCACTTTAAGCCTTCACAAACTCCTTCAAAACAGCTAAATTATAAATGAGTATTGGTCAGGAATGGTAATTTACAAGTTCAAGGCATTTAGGGCACACTATTTTCTTCCATCTAATTTATTTCCTCCCCTAACATGCATGATCTGCAGAAACCTCAGCTCTTATTTCACTAACAAATTACACCAATCCAAAGTAATCTTCCTCTGTTACCAACAGGCCATGTCGTTTTTTAACATTCTCCTCTCTTGTTTTCCTTAGAAGAAAGGTCTCTCCTCTGACTCTTCACTTCTTTGTTGCAATGTTTCCAGAGAGACTTTGCTCTGGCTACTAAATATTCCTTAGACACATCTTCACTTTAATTTCTCCGTGGACTCCGTTCTTCTCATCATCAAATAAGACAGGTTTCCTCCATCTGGAAAAGCCCTTTGCTACTAACTTCTGAAATTGCAGTATTATTTCTTCACTGACCATCCACTCCTACTTACTTCTCAGTTAATCTTGCTGGTTCTTCTTTGTTTGCCCAGCTGTTAAACATTTGTAGTGATCAGTGATCAGAGCAGTGACATCTCTTAACATTTAACAGCAACCTGCCCTACATTCACCCAGCGAAATCTCGTTTTCATTTATAGATTCGATGACCAACTTCTTGTTCCCAAAATTTCAATCTCTGAATTAAATCTCTCTCATGAACATGAGCTACATTTACCCAAGTGCCTACTACATGGCCTTATTAGGATTCCAGGGAGTACTTCATGTTCAAATTTATGAAATGAAACTCATTATATTTTATTTTAAAAATACTTCCTCAGTTTCCTAAATTATCATCCATTCAGGTTCAGGTGTTTTTGACTCTTCTCTCTCCCAAAACCTCCACCACCCAACTAATTATAAAGAACAGTCACTTCTATGTCCTACATAGGCATCGAGTGTACTCTTTTCCCCTTTGTACTGTGACACCATTATCTCTGTCCTGAGTTGCTACCATAACCTGAACTTTTGTCCTCGCCCCTGGCCCATGCATTCAGAAGGACCTTTCTAAAGTATAAACTTGATTATATCCTTCTGCTTACATTCTTCAGCAACCTCCAATACTCACTTGAATTGAATTCAAAATCTTTGACATGTCTCTGATGTTCATCAGCTGCCCCCTTGTTTCTTCCTTCAACAATTCCTCTCTACAGTATCACTGACTTAGAAAACTTTTTCCAGTTGCTTGTGTGGTCATGCTTTCTGTTCTCCCTGTATCCCCACATAAAGTTTATCCTGTTTGATTCATTCCCTTGCTTCTCATTTAGTTAATTCCAACTCACACTGATGTATCACTTCCTCTCAAAAGTCTTCCAGCCCCTTTGAGTCCAGCGGAGGTGACCTTCTTTATGTGCTCTATTAGTACCCTGTGACGTCTCTCCCTATATCAAAATTAAGAGTCTTGTCACAGACTGTGTACATGTCTTCCTTTGTTGTCCTCTGTTCCTAAGCAAGCAGTAGATATTCAAGAAATATTTGTGGAATAAAATTGAATTAAATTTCACCAAATGTCCTCACCTAATGAAAAGTTTTTATCTTTTTTGTTTCCCTTTTCTTTTTTCTTTTTTTTTTTTTTTTCCGATACTAGGTCCCGCTATTTTTGCCTGTGGAACCGCAGGCTCACGTTGCCCAGGGTACCACAGACTCAAGCAATACCCAGCCTCAGCTTCCCAGGTAACTGGGATTACAGGCGCGTGCCACCACACCAAGCCATATTATTTTTGGAACTAGGTCTTACTACGTGCCCCCTGTCAGGACTCGAACCGCCATCCCTGGCCCCAGCCGCAGCTTCTTGCGCCACCATGCTGGTCAATTTTTGATCTTTCTGAATATTCAAATTATTTGGTCCTTCCCTGTCTTCTTCAAATTAGTCTTTTTTGCTTTGAGAGATAGCATTGCATGAGAACTACCTTTCTACTTGAGAATTTCTAATCCTTTTTTTTCTGACTCCTTTCTGGTACCTTAGGATTTCCCCCCACACACCCTGTTCTTTACCCTTTTATCTTTTTTTTCTTCACATTCTTTGTCTGCAACATAAAAGGTATTCAAATGATGTTAATTTCCTTCCTTCCCTCCCACATTCACCAGAAGCTCATTTAATCTCCCATATTCACGTGTCATCTGAGTAATCCAATGGAGCACCTGTCACCTGAACTATAAATAAAAGCTAAGGCATTCAACTAGTATTCAGTTTATTCTTTCAACATAATTACTGTATTTACCAGTTGAATCCAAAAGTTCTAATCACAAAGGCTCCATACATTAGGAAAATCTAATTCCAGCATCCACTCTATACGTTAATTACAAATAGATAATTTCCTTTTATATGTATCTCATATTAATTTTTTTCCCTCTTTTCATTATCCCATCCTCGATTATTTACCCTTGAATGACTAATAATAGACATCTTCATAGTTGTCCTTCTTGATTTCAATACCATCCACTTTCAGATCTGTTTTGTATACTGCTGTCAGATCAATCATTCATACGTACTCTTTTCATAATCTTGGGCTTTTAATACAGTAGACTAGATATGAGAACACCAATTCACTCTCCCTTAAATAACTTACAGTAGCTACAGATCATCTGCTGACTTCCAATTCCTCTTCCTTGCTTCTTCCCTTCCTTCTGCCCTAACCAATATTTTCAGATTTATCATAATCCTATAATGTTCTTCTGTGCACCCCACATTCCTGACTTGCTGAAATTCTTGCCTTTTTCACATACTACTACATTCCACTGACATTTTCAGAAAATTCTTCTAATTTGAGCAAGCATATTCCTCAATAAATACTAAAAGTCTAAAATTTTTTTTAACATCAAATCAATTTGTCACTTTTTTCTGTTACTCAGGTAAAATCAATGCTTATGTGTGTGGTCCTGTTTACCTTGTTTGCTTAGAACAATATGTTTTCTTCTTGGTATAGTAATGTGTTTGTCTAGACTATAAAATCCATGAACTCAAGGGCTCTTTCATATTCATCATTATAACTGCCAACTCATCCAAACCAGTGCCTGGAATGCACGTAGTAGGTTGGTCATTATTTTTTTTAAGACTTGACTACTTCTGCAAGTTTCATAACCCATCCCTATATCCCCACTCTTCATCTCTGCTTCTTTAAGAGTCAGCCAGGCAGCTCTCTTTGATTAAAATCCACATGGATATACCTAATTCTGTTGAGATGCTCCCAATTTCAGTAGGAGCAACTTTTAAATGTTTGCCTAATTTTGAAGATACCCCAAAACCTGGATCTTCAACTTGTACAGCCTTGCTTCAATTTGTTTCTAAACCTATGTTCTCCATTATATTAAATCTTTCAACTCTCTCCTAATTCACAACGTTGCCAGTTGCAGAAAATTTCTTCTCCTATTCTCATCAAATCTCTCACCCCTATTTCAGACACAGAGAAAGCCTTACTTTATCCATGATGTCATCTTTAACTATTTGAGCCCATATATCTCTCCCCTGTGTCTGAATTCCTTTGGCAGAGATAATATAATATATTTTGTTATCCTTGGATTCTTTCATGCTTATGTCTTGCTTTCCTCAGGCGGTGGGGGTGGGGGGAACTTGACTTTTTTGGAAAAGAATCACACCTTATTTTTCTTTAGTGTAGTGCTGCTGATTATCAGATTGATTGATAAATCAAGAGCTATTTTCTTCCTTATTACTAATTTCTCATAAGTTGTAAAAAGCTTTAGATTCCCCACAGTCTATTTTGCCTATTAAAGAGGCCTCTGAGGAAACCTGATGACTAGTCAATGTTACTCAAAATGATAGATTTTTAAAAATCAGTGTAGGGTGTTTTTTGACAACTAAACTAAATCTTCTGGTTAATTTGACTAAATCTTCTGGTTAACCTATTTACAATAGATTAAAGCAGCTGGGAGAAAAAATGAACTAAAAATAATTTATTTTGTGGCTTTTATGATATGCAGTTAAACAAGACCCTAGCTAATCAAATTCAATAATTGCTTTTTTTAATTATAGGAAAATAATAAAGCTTAAGTTCTTGATGATTAGATCATTCTACAACTAAAATCTATGTGGGTGATAGTTGGACTCTCATCATAGATACAGTTCATTCATGCATTTGAGGGCATATTTAAAAGGTTGGATATCTAGGCCTGCTTTGACCCAAGAGGTATGCATAAGCTTTATGTATAACACAAGGAAGAGCTGAAGGGCAAAGCTGAACAAAAGACACAGTGTAGCTTAGATTTTGTGTAAATAGCATACTGTATTTTCAGGATGTTCCGAACCAAAAAAAAAATAATAATAATAGCATTCCCCCTCTTTTCTTCTTTATTTTTAGATTCATTTCTTATTCTAGGAAATTAGTTTCCTCTTAAGCATTTTGATTTTTTTTCGAAAACAAGGGACTGTTTAAGTTAACAGCATTTGAGTTTTCCTATCATTGTATTAAAAGCACTACAATACACTATGCTATTGACCATGTCACAAAGCAGATGAGATCACATACGTTATAGAGGTCTGGTTTGCTTTTTATAGTCACTCATTTCTGTATTTTTTAGATTAGTGATAGTAAAAAGTTGCATTCTTTCTTTGGTCTCTGTTTTGTCTTTTCCAGCTGCTACAGACTGAACAATTCTATCATCAAAGTTCCTTTGAAAATCTTTGTTTTTAGCTTTTTTTATTGATTGTACATATATATGTGTATATATATACATACGTGTATATATATATATATATATATATATATATATATAAAACATCATTGTCTACCCTGAGGTTTTCCCATCACCTTATCAACAGTCAATGATCAGTCTTTTGCAGTCTTTTGTGCCCTCCCCTTCCCCCATTTTCTTCCTCCTCCCCCTCTTACACTCTGTTTCAGTTCTATATTTTTGGAAGTTTTATGTATTTTTCTTGTCCGTTTGTTTGTTTTGTGTGCCCCCCCCCACTGTCTCCTGTTTGGGATTGCAGGTTTCAAGGACAGGTAACGGTAAAATGGGAGAATGACCTTAGCTGGAATTTCCCTTCAGGGGGATGCAGGGGGAAGAAAGAAGTGTAACAGATTTCCTGGAAGGCGGGAAATCAGGGTATATAAAGGGTGTGCAAACAAAGAGAAGGATTCGATTAGATTTTGATTTAATTCGATTCGATGCAGATTCAAATATGGAGACTGGATAGAGAGAGAGATTCAATGGGGGAGAGATGGGAATCGGCCATCTTGTAAAGATGTGAGCCATGTGAGCTTGGCCATGTTGGCCACCGAGGGCCTGGAACCCTCGGCTGGCCCAGACTGGCAGCATGTGTGCTGAAAGCAGTTAAGGAGTTTGCAGATTTGAACTCCGTGTTGGAGTTTGTTTTGCTGAGTTTAACTTGTGTCTGCAAGAGGCTGTGCAAAAGTTAGGCCTGAGAAGAAAGTGAACTTTGCTGGTTCGACACCATGGAGTTCCTGCTACCTGAAGGTGACAAGGAGAAGACAGCGTGGAAGACAACGAGGAGCATTCAAAGGAACATGTCTTCAAGCGTCTGGAGATGG
>PVHY01018194.1:0-29744 GCA_004024945.1 Uropsilus gracilis
GCGCTATTTCTGCTTGGCTGACAGCATCTGGGTCCTTCAGTTTCTTTTTAAAGAAATCCTGTACGCTTACCGCCCTCTCGTGGAATAAAACTTCATAGCGTTTCTTATAGTCTGAGAGAGACAAAGCTGTTGCGTACTGTATCAGTTCAGGCAAAGAGACTTCGTGCCTTTGTAAGACAGCCTTACTGGCTGGTTAGCATGCTACTTTTTGTCTGAAATGCGAAGTTCATAGTGAAATTCTTGCTTTAATTCAGCAAAAACTTTCTAAAATAAACATTTATATTTGAATCAAATCTTTCCGCCTCACATACCTTTCTTTACACTCATTTTATGGAAAGTGTCTTGGTTGTCTACTTTTTTCTCTCTAGCAAAACAATATCAGGCTCAATAGAAACCATTCAAAAATAGAGACAATTATAAAAACACAGTTATCCATAACCCCTGTCTTCAGTGGCAAATTCTAATATATCTACTTGCTATTTTTTCTCCAGTCTTTATTCTATGCCTTGAAAGCACATTGAGTATATAATATTAAATCCCTGGACACATTTTATAAGCTACTTTATTCACTTATTGAAACAGATACAGGTCAGCATTGAAATGTCCTGTGAAGAGAAAAGTACCCTGCACCTGTGTGAGAACACTGGATTCAGCTCATTCCAACCCCTGTCAATCTTGCAGGCAGACGTTGTGTTCCGTTATTCCTACTCAGATTCTTCTACTTACCATTTAACCCTTTCATCCTCAGATACTTTGCCATTAGTTCTTTGAATTTTATATTATCACCATCATTATTATAATAGCAATACTCAGTGTTTACTGTGTCAAGTACTTTACAGAACAACTCTGTGATTTGAGCGGTATAATTGTACATTTTATGAAGATGATAAAATAAAAATCCAGAGAACTTAAAAGACTAGCTTGAGATTATTCAGCTAGTAGTCATAAAAACTGGAATTTAAACCCCAGATAATTCTTCAGTCTTGGTTTCTGATCACTAGAGTAACTGCCCCTTTGCTAACAGAAAAAACGGATGCATGTGAAAGCAGTTTCAATATTGTAGATTGATCTTTTAAGTAAATAAATATTGCACATTCTGTTAGAAAAAAACCACTATTATTTTTTATGAGATATTGGAAAGAATTTTAGGTCTTGTTTCCTTTTAAAAATTATTCAAATAAAAACTTAATTCCATAAATAGTGTTAAGACTTGGTTTACACACAAAATAATTTTAATTTTTTACTTTAAAAATTAATAGATGATTTTTAAGCAGCTTAAGTATTTTCTTCTTAGTTTTAACTTTTAGCATATATATGCTCAGCTCCATGTCTTGTTTCCTAAACTCAGGATGTTGCTTGATCATAGATTTGCTTCAGAAATAGTCTAGATTTTAGCTCTAAAAAGACCATCCAAAGGGTAGGTAGCCTTCAACAAATCATTTGGCTTCATTTTTTAACCATGTAAAATTGCCAAGCCTGTGGTTCCCCCATTGACTACCAAGAAAATCTCCACTTCTATTGGATACTTCATGTATCACAGAGTGATAATCAAATTGGACTTGTATTGAAGCCACTTTAAAATCTGCATAGTTCAACCACTAACCAATCAGAAGAGATGCTTTTTCTTTGATAAATAGCAAATGTGCTGTTTATCAGTCTGGGATTCAGCTGTCCTATTTGATTCATTCTCTACCCCTTTCTAACTGTGATATTAATTTTAAACTGGCACCTTGTCATGCTAACTAGTGACTCTTGAAGAAGTACTGAAAAAATCTAGAAAGTATCTTTTCTAGATTTTTATTAAAGAAGTCTTCTAATAGTGGTTATAACTCCCTGTATATGCAGGGGTGAATTTTAATGAAAAGACGTGGGCCTTCCTGATTTTAATCATCTGTAGAATGACAGGATCTTGGGAAATAAGAAATGCTTAATAGACAGGCCTTACTTAGATAATAGAAAAGAGGAAATACTTATCTCACTCAAAGTCTTCCTGGATTGTTTAGGTTTTGAGCTGTCCAAGGTGCTTTCAACATAGAGGATAGAGGTAAGTATTATCATATGGAAGCAAAACTTGGTTTTAGAAAATTGGTTTAGGATGGAGGAAATTCTGAAGTCATCTCAAATGTATAGGGAATACATTTTATAAACTAGTTTCACAATACTTACATTATTTTAGTAAAAAATTATGCATAGAGTAAAGCTTTGGATAAACCATCTAATGTGGTCTAGACATTGTTGTGTACTGTAAAACAAGAATTCACTGTCTTCAGTTGGACTAGGATATTAAAGGGAGATCTGTGACCCTCCTAGGCTATTTAGGTTGGTTGAAGTCCAAGCATTCTCCCTTCTACCACAGAAACGTTGCTTCACCTCAAGAAGGAGAGCATTGCATGCTATAAGAAAGGATAAAGAAAGAAATGAACACACCTTTGATAGAGCTGACCAAAGATCACATTAGTTTACAACAGTGATTCTCAACTCTACCATAACTATTGCTGTCTTTTTATAATAGGTATTTGGAAATGGCTCTTCTACTATGCCAAAACGATACTCAAAGACAATATAATCTACCTATGCACACAATTTGCCCAAAATCAACATAAAACTTTAACTATAATATAAAGGAATAAAATTAATAAAATAATTTATATAATATAAAATGTAATTTTGTAAGCAAAGGGACTATCTAGAGTGAAGATATATTTTAGTAATTATACTTACATATGCATGAATTAGATAATTCAATAATTAAGATATAGATTACATATAAGGATTTCAAATACTATTAGTGTCATTGACATTTATGTGTTGCTTTTCTTAAATGGTGGCTATTTCTTGAATGAAACAAAATATATGCTTTTTTTAATTTACATGAAAGTTACCTTCCTGGATAATGCAATATTTATTGACATTATGTAAAATGTTTTATGTTTTAGTGAGACTATAGAGACACCCTCAGTAGAAGCTATTTGCACAGCATATATCTGACAAGAGACTGATATAAAAATATACAAGAACTAATACAACTCAACAAAAAGCAAACAAATGTCCTGATCAAAAAAAATTGGCAGAGGAAATAATTATGCACTTCTTCAAAGACATACAGGTAGCCGATCGGGAAATTAAAAAAAAATCTGTCCATCATCATTTATTATTAGGGAAATCAAAATCAAAATCACAATGAGAAACCACTTCCCATCTGTGAGGGTGTTCCATATGAAAAAGTAGAAAGAGTAAATGGGATGGCAGTTGTTACAGTGATTATACCCAATAGGGGAAATACTGTACTGTCAAAATATTATCAAGGATGTAAAACAATGGTACCTCACTGACAATAAGTAGATTTTTAAATAAGTAAAATCTTGGGGTTGGTCAAAAAATAATAAATAGGTTTTTCACCAACATAAATATCTGTTAGGAGATCTAACAAGAAATTTTTTTGCAAGAAATTACAATCACAAATTTTGATTTTTGTACAAATGTTTCAATCATTGGAGAATGGTGTTGCCTCTAATCAATCTGAAAAGGAAAAGCACCTGAAGATTTTCCAAATGCCCTCAGAAGAATCACTATTTTAGAACATTACACAACATACAAAGTATTTTTTAAATGTTAAATTTATACAACATTTTAACATATTTAATCCTTATTTCATCCTACCCCATATCCATGAGGAAATTATTACTGTCAACAATAAAGAAACTGAGGTTCTGAAAGTTGATGTGAAAAGTTAAAATTATCCCAAGAGTTTATCCTTATCAACTCCTGAATTCATCAGTCTTACCTATATAGATAAATCATATATAATAAATAATTCTACATGTAATCCCCAAAATCCCACTTTATCTACCTAGGCTATATAGTTCTGAGCTATGTAATATAGTAACCACTATACTTAAACTTAAATTAATTAAAAATATAAGAAAAATTCAATATAATTTTTGAGTTACAGGCACATTTCATATGTTTGAGAGTCATATGTGACAGGTGGCTGGCTAGTGGTACAGAACTGTGTATTAAACAGCAAAGATTCATAACAATTGAAATATTGCCAAAAATTCTATCAAGCAGCATCGATAGGCTAATCCAGTTTATTATTAAACTTTCCCTTGCCTCCATAACATCTGCTCTTTCCTCTAACCTGCCATTAGTCTTAAATAAACACACACACACATACATACACACACACACGGTGCAATTCTCTACAACTTGGTTTATGCTCTTCTATATGTAAAATGTCTACTTCACTATCAAACATATTTGCTTCATATTTGTATCCCTTACAGATTACATGGTTCTTGAGAACAGGACCATGGTTTACCCATCTTTGATGCCCAGTTCTCAGCACAGCTCTTGGTTCACATGAGAGCTTAACATCCATCAGTGGACTACCTCACAGGCATTTTCTTTTTGGTCATGATTCTGCAGGGTGACTGATCATGAAAATAGGTGTGCTTCCATGTAATATGGATGTAACTACAATTAGTCTTGAATCTCAGGTTATATATTAGGTTCACGTGAAAGTAAGTTGGCATTTTCTAATGCACCTCCTATTCTCAGTACTATCATAGAAATTTAACAGATCTAGAAAGTAGAGTTCTTGCCAGTTTAACCCAGAGTTTCATAGTCCTTGGAAAAACTAAGCACAGCATATAAAATATCTGAAGACAACCAGGAGATATTTACTATAGTTTGTAATTGAAAAGTATAAACTAAATGATACAGGAATTCAGATTGTGTAGTATTGTGGAAGAGCTGTTCTGAAGAGAAAACTTTGTGAAAAAAATCAATTACCTATAATGACTCTAACAAACATGAGTTGCAAAGTTAAACAAAATGAGACAGAGAATTCTGATCCTAGAAGGGAACATTACAGGCAAAAGCATATTGTGGAGGAAGGCATGTGTTGGCAAAGAAAGAGCTAAAGTAAATAATCATTTTAGAATTTACAACAAGCATATTTTGTGTTCTTAACAGAGAGAACTCCATCAATTGTTTGATGGAGATGGAAATGTAAGTTCAACCTAAAATATAAACATCACTCATATTTCATTCATATTGTACCAAATAATTTCATTGATTAGAGTTTGCCTACTAGTCCCTGGAACCACTTGGTAGTATTTGTCCACACCTCAACTAGGTGGAGGAAACAAAAATAAAGACCAGAAGGAGGGACAAAATCAAAACAAGGATGGAATCAAGTGTTTAACCCAGTTATATGGGAGACATAGACCTAACACATACAGAGATAATATATAGAAATCAGTGTTATATGACATTAACCACCACAGGGGTTAGAAAGGAGATTTAGCATTGCCTAAACCACACTGAGAATTCTACCTCGAGTCTAAGTCCCAGATAAATAAAGTTGTTGAGAACATTCAGTCACATTGAGACATGACTCATAGTTTTCATGTCTTATGATCAGCCACAATTCTCAGGGTCTCTTTCGGGTTTAGGATTAGCCTGAATTATAGCATTTCTGGGTCCCATAATAATGTGTATTTAACCTTGATGGAATTAATTTGGGTCATTTTCAAAATAGTGAGGATGAAGGAGAGAGTTGCTTAGGTCATTTCTATGGTGACTTTCGATGTTCATATTCTAGGGTCTAACGATTAACCAGCAGTCAGGTGACTGAAAAAGGGCAAACTCATGGTAGATATGAACCAGACTACAGGCTAGAACTAGGAAACCAGTGAGTAAGCCCAGTAGACTGAAGAAGGGTGTAAATGAAAATATTATTAACCAACTGCTAGGATTTGGCTTTCAGAGGGCTGGCTTCTGTGAGATTGCTACCTGCTGACTATATGCAGTTTCTGTATTTGGAGCCAGGCAACATCCTGTGATCACAGCCCATTTAGGCACTCAATTTTAATTTGACATGGTTTACATTATGTTGATTTATTGCAGCCAAGTTTTTCTGCACAACATTCATTTCCTCAGCATTCTAAGGCACATAACAAGGAGTGGTTCATTCCACAAGAACTCTCAACAGAATCCCTTCACAATTATTTATTATTTAAATGGATTATATTACAGGAAATGGATTACAAAGACTTACAGAAGGATGGAATCATTGCATATTTACAATGTGGATTATGAAGAGAGATATAAGGCAGTTATAAAGATGTTTAAAGTATTTTGAGAGAAAATACAAAATATGCTTTGGATGTAAATCAAGTTCAGAAACAGAAGGAATGGAAGCAATTTGTAATACTGGAATTTTTAAAAAATAAATTGCATTTCTAAAATTTGTGGAACATAGCAAGGAGAAAGAGTGCTTCAATAGAAGCCTAGCTTCTAGAGCCCAGTGTCTATTTTCCTCATTCTTAAAAAACTGGATTAAAAATGTTTCTTCAAAAATTTTACACTAATTTTCACAGCAGCTTTATTCATAATAGACAAAAAGTGAAAGCATCTCTAATGTTCATCAACTAATAAATGGATAAATGAAACACCATACATCCATAAAGTGGAATATTATTCAACAATAAAAGGAAATGAAAGCAGTTTTCACCCAAATTGAAATATGGATGAGTCATGAAAATATACTTGGTGGAGAGAACAGTCACAAAATTGCCTATTATATGATTCTATTTGTGAAATGTGCAGAATGGGGAAATCTGTAAAGATAAAAAAAATCAGTTTGTGATTCTTTGGCAATGAGATGGAGCAGAAATGGGCAGTGACTGCTCATGGGTAGCAGTTCTTTGGAGAGTATTGAAAAGGTTCGAAAGTGAGTTTGTGGTAAGGGTTACACACAACTTTGTGAATATACAAAAATCTCTTGAACTACACATTCTATATGGGTGAATTCTATAGTTAATGAAACATCTAAGCAAAGCTATTAAACAGGCTGTGAAAAGCAGCAACAGAAGTTGTATCGCTCCAGAGATTGTGAGGTGCTGTATGTACATATATTGTCTCTACCTTGAGAGAGTGGCTGGGAGGTGTGGAGGCATGACACACTAACTATAGCTACAGGAGTAAATACTGGACGAGAAGGGCATGAAAATATGGTCCTATAAAAGAAAGATTAAATTAAAACATAATTAGGCAACATGAAGGAAAGACACCAAATTCGTTATTGCTTTCTTCCAGGTTTATCTCATGTTTCATGTGTAACAAAAATGTAATGGCTTGTAGAAAAACAGCCTATATATATTTCAGATATTTTTTATTGTTTCAGAGTCATAAAATTTATAAATTATTCCTTGACTGTCCTAGAGGAAAAGAAAAGATATGGAGAGGATTCAAGCTAAGAAACTTTTGATGTCCTCTTGGGTGTTAATTCTACCCTTTAATCAAGATCTGATTACCCAGAAGGAAGACAGAAAATAAAAATATTATAATCACAAAATATATAAGTATAAAAATATAAGTATTCTTATTCCTCTCTTTACCTCACACTGTGAATAGAAGCATTATGATATTTACTAAAGCAAGAAAATTGAGATTATGTATGGTTCTGTAGAGCAGAATCTCTGCCAATTATAATGAATAGCCCAAGTTCATATGTTTGATCTAAAAAGCTCTATAATATCAAATATGTTTCTGCTTCTTCCAAAGCATTCTATATCCAAAGGATAACAAAAGGTAACTTAAAATATTTAGTAGCTTAATCACACTCAGTCATATTTTTCCAATGCAGATAACTGATTTGCTGGTGATAAAGCTGTAAAACACTATCTTGAGTCAAAGAAGGGAATCAGATATGTAGTGGATGTGGAAATTCAATTTTTCCTGTAAAAATACAAAAATTCAAGTCAATAATATAAGTTTATCATTAAAATTCTGAACAGGAATACCAGACACTGTATTTTTTCCCCCGAAGGATTAGGTATTCTGCAACGGACTGCTTGAATACAACATTCATTCTTTTATAGATAAATATACCTTAGTCTGTCCACAAAGGAAGTGGATAACATTTTTCACATTTTATTATTTCTGCACATCAAGGGCATGAAGTAAGAAGCAAAATCCTAGTTATCAACTAAACAATTCTGTCTATATCTTTAGATTAAAATTTTAAATGCCTTATTTATAGCAGAATATCAAGTAAGATGCTTAAAACCCTGAATAGTCAACAGAACTGATTTGCCTTATATATGGTACTTAGTGTTTTGTTAATGACTGCTTTTCAAAATCCAGGTTTTATCTTTTGTTAAAATGAAAGACTTAACCGTTATCAATTATATATGTCCAGGTGTAATCAATTTATCAGATCCTAATCTAGGAACAAGTCTTGATCACAAGAACAAGGTAAAGATTGTGTGATTACATGGATATAATCTTAGATGTAAGAACTGGGAAAGGTGACTGTGCTGTAACAAGGGGTCTGTCTTCACAACAGATGAACAAAGACTATGGGAATGACTGATAAAATTTGATATCAGTTTAGGAGACGTGGAGAACATAATTACAGAGGTTCCAGGTGACACATCAACCCAGGTTGACAGAAGGTATAAATAGGAAGTAGAATATAAGAGATTTGTAAATTTTCCCAAAGTTAATAACTTAAGCATCTTTTTCTTTTACTTTCCTGCTTGAAATCTAGTTATGTTATGTTTGCTTACATTGGTTATGTGTGCTTACGTTTAGGGATAGAAATAAAGGAGATACCTGGGATATTTCCTACCACTCTTGAATGGGGAGTGAGGCAGCCTATCTGTAGGCACACATGACCTGGCATGATTCCTAACTCAGATTCTGTTAACAAGGAAGAAAATGAAAAGCAAAGTAACAGTGCTATAACAGATCTCCATTTGCCTTAATCTTTTCACTTAATTTAAATATCACATAATTTACCTCTTTTTTTTTTTTTTTTTTTGAGACTAGGTCTCACCATTTTTGCCCATGGAACCGCAGGCTCATGTTGCCCGGGGTACCACAAACTCAAGCAATCCTCAGCCTCAGCTTCCCAGGTAGCTAGGATTACAGGCACGCGCCGCCATGCCCAGCTATTTTTTTGGAACTAGGTCTCGCTAGGGGCCCCAGGGAGGACTCGAACTGCAATCCCTAGCCCCGGCCGCTTCATAGGCTGAAGCTTACAGGCACAAGCCACTGTGCCCAGCCTTTAATTTACCTCTTTAAGGCCCTAAAGAATTCACATAATAAGAAGAGAAACCCTGGGAACGATGTTTACACTGCACTTATGATAACACATAAACTTTTTTTAACCAAGGAGGAACATACATGTCCATTTTGAGTGACAGAGGCCACCTACCTCAAGCTGTCCATTTACACTACTTTAGCTGGACCAATCCTTCTGAGTCTGGACCAGCAAAGCAGCAACCACAGTAACTTGACAATTACATTAAAAGGCTTATTTCCTTATCAATTGATTCAGATGCATTAAAAATTTGCAGTCACCCAGAGACTACAGATGCTATGTCACAAATTCAGTGAAATTCTGAGTGAAACAAAGCATTTCTCAGACATAAAATACAGTCTTACCTCCTTCATCAAATGGAGCATTTCACCTGAATATTTCACCTGTCATACTTGCTAGAGTCTCTAAACAAAGGTTAATGTCATGGATATTTCTATCCCTGGCTAACACCACAATTACTCAGAATATCGTATGCTTCCAACAGCTGTGTTCTTAAAACCAAATTTTCCCTCAACTATAGTAGGATATAGTTCATAAGCAACTCAGTTTAGAATAAGTATTAGAATAAATCGGTTCTATGAATGGAATTTCAAGTAAGAATACAGCAGTAAAAGGAGGGAAGAAGGAAAGCAGAAGGTGTTTCCTGCACCAAAAAAATAAAATCTGATAAAGGTAAGTATACACAACACACTGAGAAAGAAAAGCAGGTAATATACAAATACAAACTTGCATTGGAACAGGAAAGGCAAGGGCATCACCTAAACAAACTTGCAGAAGAACTGCCAAGGCCTACAGGGCCCACCTGGTACATATACAGCTGATGGTCCCCAGCAGCAGGGAGCCGGGGAGAGTCACTCATATTCACCTTCCCATATCTGCATGGGGGAGAAACTTCTCTAAAATCTTCCTTTAACCAGTCTCTCAAACAAAAATTCAAGCTAGAAATGTTTGAACTGTGGCATTTTACATTGTAACCCAAGACACATATGTATAGAGATGTTGGGTTATGTTTTCTAGTCTGTTCTTTCCTACTGCATTCTTTTAAAATGTTGATGAATACAGCTTTCCTGCCTGATTGTGACTGTATAGTTACCTCTCTTTTTCTTCTTTTCCTAATATAATAGTCATTCCTAATAATCGCCATTTTAATTAGTGGAAGGTGAACTCTCACTGTGATTTTGATTTACATTTTTCTGATGATAAGCGATATAAAGCATCCTTCATGTATGCTGGGTATCTGTATTTTTCTTTGGTGAACTGTCTATTTAGAGCCTCTTTTTTTTTTTTAAATTGAGTTGTATTTCTTGTTGTTGCTTTGTATGAGTTGCACATATATTTAGATAGTAACGCCTTGTTCGATATTTAGTTTGCAAATCATTTCCCAATAAGTAGGCTGCATTTTTGTTTTAATGTTTTTTCTTTAGTGTACAGAAGCTTTTCGATTTGACATAGTCCAGTTTGCTTTATTCTATTTTGTTTCTCTCTCTGTTGAAGAATAATTTGCAAAGATGTCTCTAAAACCATTTTCAAAGAGGTTTTTTCCTATGCTTTTTTCTATGTATTTATGGTTTCATCTCTTATATAGTGTAAGATAATAATCTAGTGGAAGGCAGGGTGATGCGTACCTGTAATCCAGCTACCTTGGAGGCTGAGGATAGGGATCACTTGAGTCCATGGGTTCGTGTCTACCCTGGGCAATACAGCAAGACCTTGTCTCTAAAAAAAAAAAAAAAAAAAAAAAGGTAATATTCTAATTTCTCTCTTTTACATGTGATTGTTTAGTCTTCCCAGCACCATTGTCAAGGAGACTTTCTTTTGTCCATTTTATATGTTCTTAGTTTCTTTGTAACAGTGTATATTCACTAATTTACGAATTAGTTGCCCATGTTTGGGTGGTGTTATTTCTGTGTTCTTGATTCTGTTCACTGATCTGTGGACCTGTTTTTATTCCAATCTATACTGTTTTTAATATTATAATTTTGATTACTACTATATTTGTGGTATAGTTTCTAGTCAGGGAGTCTAATACTTCTATTTCCATTCTTTTTCTTATGGTTGTTTGTGTTATTCAAAGTGTTTTGTGATTCCATGAAAATTTTAGGATTATTTAGTTCTGTTTCTGTGAGGAATACCATTAGAATCCTAGAAGAGATTGTGTCAAACTGTATATTGCTTTCAGAATAGCCATTTTAACAATACTGCTTCTTCTGATCCATGAAAATGGAATGTCTTTCCATTTCCTCATGTTCTTCAATTTCTTTCATCATAGGTTTCAGTGTACACAATCTTACTTCCCTGGTTATATGTATTCTTAAGTATTTTATAGTGTTTGCTGTGACATGAATTTTTTTTTCATCATTTCTCCTTCTACTAGTTCACTGTTTGCATATATAATCATAACCATGGCAGATTTTTGTATATTGATTTCATTGTCACAAACTTTGCTATTTTATTACTTCTAAAATCTTTTTTTGTGATGTCTTTAGAGTTTTGATGTATAATATCATGTTATCTGGCTATAGTGACAGTGTCACTTCTTTACTAATTTGGTGTTGTTTTCTTTTTTGCCTAATACTCTCGACAGGTCTTGTAGGACTATGTTAAATAATAGGTGGGCATTCTTGTCTTATTCTTGATCTTAGAGGAGAAACTTTCACCTTTTCTCCCATTGACTATGCTGTTGATTATAGGTTTATCATACATGCCTTTATGATATTTATGTATAAACAATGATGTTTTATTTAATAATCTCCTTAATGAAGTTATAAAAAGGATCAGTCTTAAAAAATATTGTGTGGTAAGTTAGAAATACATAAAAATCTGTCCTGCTACGTACCAAAATATGATGACTGTCTTGAGGTCAAGCTCATCTGTGGTTAAGTTGTTAGCTAAGTGGTCACTTTTTACCCCCAAAACACCTTTTTTATTTTTATTTATTTATTAATTTTTTTTGAGGCTAGGTCTCGCTAATTTTACCCGTGGAACTGCAGGCTCTCGTTGCCTGGGGTACCCCAGACTCAAGCAATCCCCAGCCTGAGTTTCCCAGGTAACTGGGATTACAGGCACGTGCCACCATGCCCAGCTATTTTTTTTGGAATTAGGTCTCGCTACGGGCCCCAGGAGGAACTTGAACCATGATCCCTAGCCCCAGCCCTTCATAGGCTGAAGCTTACAGGCACGAGACACTGTACCCAGCCTCCCAAAACACCATTTTTATTTGAAACAACAATGATAGACAAACAGATTTCAGCAGACATTTTCTCAGATATACGCAAAATAAGCCCCTTATTTTAAGGAAAAATACATTTGTTGAAAAGCTGAAATGTAGTATTTCAAACAAAACTTTTGAAAATGTATTTGTCATCATGAGCTTGACTGTTTCTCAACAAGTAAAAACTTTATAATTATTTCTTATTAAAACTTATTTCTTGTTGGAACAAATTACCATAAACTGAATTACTAGAAACAACACCAATTTTCAAGTTAGAGTTCTATAAGGTAGAATTCTGACTCATTTCTCATTGGGCCAGAATCAAGGTGTCAGAGGAACAAGGGGGGAGTCAGTTTCCTTACTTTTGTCAGTTTCTAGAAGCTGCCCTTACTCCTTGGAGTCCTTCTATTATTCCTTCCTCCATATCCAAACCAATATAGCAATATAACATCTCTTACCTCTGCTTCTGTCCTTCTATCTTTTTCCTCTGGCCATTTCTTCCAACTTTTCCCATTTTTACAGTTCTTTGTGATCCTGGATTATCCAGGATAATCCCCCAATTTTAAGATTATCTGATTAGTAATTCTCATTTCATCTGTAACCTTGATTCTTCTTTAAGAGGATAAAGAATTAAGAATACAGAATATGTAATCTGACATATTTAAACACTCTGGGGATTAGGAGGTAAACATCTTTGGGGAATCATTATTGACAACAAGTGGTGCTATTAGCAAACATGATTTTGAGGTGTATTTTAAAATGATATATGTCAACACTTGGAAAATTTGCATAACTCAAATATCAAATATCTGGTATTAAAATCATACCTGTCCCCACACCCTAATAGCATAAGAGATCAGCAGAATGAAACTATGGAGTTGGACTTCAGACAGCACTTTGGCAGACTATTTCATTGCTATTTGTTGGTGGCAGATATGCAAACCCTAGGTGATGTTGACAAGGCCCTGTGGTGTTTTGTTTTGTTTTGTTTTGTTTTGTTTTGTTTTTTTGAGACTAGGTCTTGCTATTTTTACCTGTGGAACCGCAGGCTTTCGTTGCCTGGGGTACCACAGACTCAAGCAATCCCCAGCCTCAGCTTCCCAGGTAGCTGGGATGACAGGCATGCGCCACCACGCCCAGCTATTTTTTTGGAACTAGGTCTCCCTATGGGCCCCAAGCGGGACTCAAACCGTGATCCCTAGCCCCCGCCGCTTCATAGGCTGAAGCTTACAAGCACGAGCCACCGTGCCCGGCGCCCTGTGGTGTTTTAAGTAGAAAGTTCTCTAAAGGACATAAAGCTCAACTCATAACCACAGTGGCAATGCTGGACTTCTCAGATTTTCTGTTCCTAGATGACTATTCAGTTTTGAGACAGTTCCTCAACCTCTCATGGCTCCTGAATCCTCCTCTCTCACCTGAGGAACATAATGCCTGTCCTTGAAGGTTTCTGTGAAACTCAAAAGCAATAATAATATATCTGAAAGGGCTTTTGATGAACTGCAAATTGTTTTACAACTGACAGAACCAGGGTAAAATTTAAGAGTAACCATTTCTCACTCCCATCTTCCTGCCTCAATTCAGCCCAAACACAAAGTAAAATCAGTTTTTGCTATAAAAATAAAGACTTAGAGTAGATTTACTTTATTCTTCTTTCAGCAAAACTGTTACTCCCAAGACTTCTATGCACAGACATCCTATCTCTTTTTCTATTTGTTTTATTTAATATTCAGAATATAAGAATTACTTGAAACCATTAGAGACTAAATTGTCAATCAATTATCATTCAATAAATACTTCAATATCATCTAAGTGTCTCACTCTGGTCTAGGAGGTGAAAATACAGCAGTGAAAAGATACAAAAATTCCTGGCTATATATACCTTATTTTCTAATGGGTAGGATGTGAGCAGTGTGATGATAAGCAGGTGAAAGCCAACACTATTGAAGGAGGAAGTTGAGCACAGCTGGTCAGTTAGGAACAGGACCCTAAGTCCACTTAACAACCTGACTGAGAAACACTTGGTTGAAACCAGGAGGGTACCATCCCTCCTCCAAGCCCCATGTCCATTTATCATTCTGATTGGAAAATAATCCCAGACCAAGGAGGATGCCCCCCACCCCAAACCCACTAGAACAGCAACACAATAACACAACACTTAAAGCATAGTTTCAGAAAGGTAGACCAGATAACATGGGCAAATGCATTAGATCTTGGGAGACCTCACAGGCCCAGACAATCAATAAGAGACACAATGTGGAGACACCCAACAGTCAAATTCCCACACCTTGCCCATGATACCCATAAAAAATATCCATGAATACCCACAAATAACAAATTAATGAATACCCATGAATGAAAAGCATTTGCTTCTCATCACTTCAATGGTTACCCACTCAAGACCCCTCTCCATTGGGAAAGTTCTCCTGTCCTTCCTTTTATCTAGCAACAAATCGCTAACTTTTCTATAACTTTCATCTCAAATTTGAATTCTTTCTTCGCTTAAGACAAGAACTGAGAAAGAGCCCATGTGGGGTCCTCAGACTCTGGGCCTGCTCAAAATCCTCAATTCACTAGGTTAAAAGGTGATATAGAGAAAAGAATGAGAAGGAGACAGAGAATACAGGGCATCATTGGCAGAGTGAAGGGTGCAACCTTAAATAATGTAATCAAGGCACAGATTCACTATCATGACAATGCTATTCAAACACAATCTGATGCAGTTACACTGAGAAGATGGCCCATCACCTTGCTATCAAAGATAGCAAGCACAACGGTCCTGAAGCTGGTGTATTCAAGAGACAAGAAAAAAGCTTGGGGGTGGTAAATGGGGAGAGCAGTGAGACACAACTAAAAGAGAGTACTGGAGAAAAAACAGGCAAGAGTTAATGGTTATTCAGGTCACCTACAGAAGGGCTCTGAGCAGGCAACTACATGAGTGGGTATAAGGTTAATAAAAGAATGATTTTTTTAAGTTTTTAAATTTATTTATTTAACATCGGTAAATGGTTATTAGGCTACCTCCTCCTCCTTCTGACTCCCCCTCCAATCACTCAAAACCTTCTCTCTTTGTTAAGTCCATTAATCTCTTTCTTTTCTGTGGCAGTGTGCTTTGTGCTCTGGGTGAGGGGTTGTGTTCTTGGGACACAGCTTACTATGAGGGGAGATTTCAGTCTTACCCTTGCTCTGGGTAGCCAGTCTGTGCTTATTTACAGTCTATCAATGTTTCCCCATTGTTGGTTGTCTTTCCACTCTGTTCTCTGTGTTGTTTTGCTGCTTCTTCGCTTTACAGTTAGGGGCTTGCCCCAGTCATTGGTGAAGGAGCTTCTCCGTGGGTACAGGCATCTGTGAATAGTCAATAGAGATCATATCTTCTCCCTTCCCTTGCCACTTTGCTGTGAGACCGATGCCTTGACTCTATGACCTTCTTCTCCCATGGTATGGTGAGGGGCAGCTTGCTCTCTTAGATGACATCTCAGAAGTGGGATTATGGCTCATCCATTCCTGGCAGGCTTGTAGATGTGTATCCATAACAGTCTGGCCATATAGCAGTTTTGCCAGTTCTGCATTCACTGGTTCTCTCAATATTGCATCTCTTGCAACCTTCGCTCCTTCTCTAATGTGATGGTTGGATGTTTATGTGGTCCCTCACCCATTCTGAGACAATGTTTGCATTATTTATGCACTACTTTTTCCTCCTGAGGACTAACTACAGTGAGAGTAAAATAGGGGTGTCTCTCCACCCGTACTCAGGTACCTCCAAGAGCCAGGATTGGGCTTTCTTTCTTTCTTTTTTGAGACTAGATCTTGCTATGTTTCCTGGGGTATTCCCGAACCCACAGACTCAAGTGATCCCTAGCCTCAGCCTCCCAAGACTGGGTTATAGGTGCACACCACAACCTCTGGATCTTTTTTGACACTAGGGCTCACTCTGTTGCCTGGGATAGTCCAAACCCATGGACTCACGCAATTTCTAGTCTCAGTCTCCCAAGGCTGGGGTTAAAGGCACGCGCCACCATGCCCTGCAAAAAAAGAATGATTTGACAACTGTGCATGGAAAAAGACTACTGAGTAACAAAGAAAAATAAAGATAAACCAGCTAAGAGGCATTGGAAATAATACCAGAGATCAGAGTTATAGCTATGGAGATGGTGAGAGTTAGTCAGAGACTAGTTGTATTTGATGGTAGAAACTACCACAGAATTTGCAAAAAGAATTGGATGTGGGTTTTAAGAGGAAAAGAGGATGACTTCCAGGATTTAGTCTGAAGAAGTGGAATAATGTAATGGACTCTCACTTAGATGAGGTGGCCTATAGGTAGATAGGTTTAGATTAGATGAGAAGATAAGCAGTTGTTTTGGATACGGTAATTTTGAGATGCCTTTTTTATTTCCAATGTAGTCATGAGGCAGTCAAATATAAGAGTTTGAAATTCATGGAGAGTGGTCAGGGCTGGAAATAAAATCAATAAAATCAGAACCCTGTATTCAAATGACATTTAGAGTTAAGTAGAGACTGAATGCTATCAACTAAAATGATGAGTATGAACAGAGAAAGATTCTAATCCTTGACACCTGAACGTTTTAAACCAATAAAGAGTCAGAGAAAAAGACTAAGAAGATGTGAGCAATGAAATGAAAGGAAAACTTACAGACTGTTGTGATTTCCAAATGAATCAGAAGTGTAGAGAGGGTCAACCACATCGAATGCTGAAGGGCAACCAGATGTTATGTAGCTGTAGATGAATAAATTCCCCAAGGTGGAGAAGGTAATTTAAATCCAAAGAACAAAAAAGATAAGTCCGCTGATGACAATTAAAGTTGATTGGGTACAAAAAGACACATGTGCTCAGATGTTCATTGCAGCACTGTTTATAATTGCAAGGATATGGAAGGAACCCAAATGTCCCCAAATAGATGAATGGTTGAAGAAGATGTGGTATATATACACAACGGAGTATTACTCATCAATTAAAAATGACAAATTTGATGAATTTATTGAAACCTGGATGTACCTAGAAGAAATCATGCTAGCACAAATGAGTCAGAGAGAAAAAGACAGAATCCAAATGGTTTCACTAATATATGGACAACCAAATGAAAATACACAATGGGAGGGTGGGGACCAGCTGGAATGGTCAGGAAAGGGAGGTGGTGGGTGACCCCAGGAAATTAAATGGAGATTAAATTGATGTGACATAAAAAATAATAATAATAAAATTTAAAAAGGAGTGGGAAGAAATAAAATATAACTATAGGGGTTCTCAATGCCTAAGCACCATGGACAGAACTTTAGGTTGAAGAATGATCTGCCATCTCCAACAGGGATCTTCTTATACCCTGCTTAACACATGTGAGTGTTTTTGCACAAGGTAATGAAGGCCAAATATCCAAGGGGCATATCCATGTAGTTTATTCTAACATCAATGAAGTTGTATATGGATCACAAGTACAGGTTAATATAGATGATAGAAATGATGGGAGAATTGGCTATCTTCCCAAGGATAGAACCATCACTAGCCATGAGCACAAGATGGCATGGATACAACAAGCAGTCACTTTGGTTTTCCTACAGATGTAGACTAAGAATTTACACTTGCAAAGGGAAACTCACCAACAGGACGGTGTTATAGTAAAACCCAAAACGAAGTGAATTCAAGAAAGAATATGAAAGCTGGGTATGGTGGCACACGCTTATAATCCTAGTTATGTGGGAAACTGAGGTTGGGATCACTTGAGCCTGTGGATTCAAGACAACCCTGGGCAACATAGCAAGACCTAGTCTCTTAAAAAAAAAAGAATATGAACAAAGGAAGTGGAGACAGCAAGTATAAATGACTCTTGAGAAATTTAGTTGTGAAAGGAGACAGAAAAAAATAGAGTGGGAAAAGAAAATGGGATTGAGAAGTTTTGCTTTTGGTGGGTATTTTGGGTTGCACATGGGAGCTGATTATGTTTATGAACATTACTTGTATTTGTAATATTTTACAAATATAAAATATATAAAGACCCAAGGCAGGGCATAGAGAATTTGCGCCTGATTTCTCTTCTCATGAACATGGTTAGCAACTGCACAATAAAGAAAGCAAGCACTCAGAACTTGCAAAGAGACAGATGCCCTGTCTCTCCTACAGCAGTTAAGAAGCAGATGTTAATACCAGCTTCAGTCTTTGAGCAAAATGAACCCAATGGATTCAACTTTACTGAACTATGTATCATTTATTTTGTTACTGAAATAAGAGCATCAGGCAACTGGAAATCAATGAATTGATTTAAATATTATGCAAAAGATGGAGCTATTACTATGGGTACACTTTTATGATTAAAAAATCACATTTCAGCATTTTCTTTATGTCAGAGGCTATGACAGGGCAGCATTGATTAACACATTCAAACCCAATCATCAAGAAAAAGACTTGGAATTGCAAATTTCTTTTATTAAAGATGTCTTCCTAGGTCCATGCTAAGTTCAAAGTTATTAAATAATGATCGTTGAACTTGGGAGTTTTTCGAATTGTATTTTGTTTTTAACTTTTTACTATGAAAAATTTGAAAATGTGGAAAAACTTGTGAAAATAATGACTCTTCCTTATACACTCAGTACCTAGCTTTGATCATTACCAACTCATTTCATCTAGATCCTCATACATCGCTCTTCCTCCAAGTACTGAACTATTTTGAAGCATATCTCAGACATGGTATCATTACATCTATAATAATTTCAGTATACATGTCTGAAAGAGAACTCTTTTTCAAAAATCACATAACTGTATTATCATTTTCATGCCTGAAAATTAGACTAGCTCCTTAATTCCATCAAATGTCCAGTGCTAACATTTCCTATAAATGTCATTTTACAGAATCAAGATCCGAACAAGTTCTCCAATGAATACATCATTTTTGAAAGGAATAAAATGGAGAAATTTAAGAGTGTTATTCCAAGAAAATTGTCAGAAACTCTTTAAAGTTATGGTATGCCAGTGTAAAGGTAGTATTGATTAAAATAGGAAAACTGTATTTTTAAAATAATTCAAATAGGATCCAAGGAATATTCCAAATACTGAAAAGCATTTTTCTCAAACAAAATTGAGAATGGGGATATGGCTTGGGGTTGTCAGTTACAAATACATTCACAACAGACAGTAACATTTGTGACTGAAACTACAAAAGCAAATTTTAAAAAATAGATTTATTCTACTGGATGACTTGGCTTTATGCCATCAGTTTTCTATCCCTCCAACCATATGAACAATGCCACCTTAAACATTCCTTAGTTCAGTTCAGTTCTAAGAATCTATCCTCTACACAAGGAAAAGAACCAAAACAAAGTGGAAACAAACTTACATGTTAGATATTTTTGTGTAAATAAATTAGGTACATTTATTTCTACTGAGTCTGGTTTTAGGGAAAATTAAGCTGTAGCCAACCAAGAATGACGTGATTATAACGTCAAATGTCTGAAGTTAAGCAAATAATTCTTCAAACACAATTATATCAATTCAATTAACATTTTGTTGTTGTTGTTCACTGTTAGCTTCATAGAGCATCAGAAATTCCAGAACTTTCAGGATGCAACTTTGCCATGTTAGAGGTAAGGAACTGAAGCTAAGTGACTTGCTGGAGTCCAAATGTTTGAGATAGATAAAGGGGTCTCCCACACTCCCCTAGGGGAGCACAGCTGCATTTGTGCCACCTCCCAGTCCAGCGGTAGCTACTACTTTGTTTCTAACCAGAAAAGATCTAGCTGGTTTGGGAGGACTGAGAGAGTTTCTCCCACTGGAAAAAAGGAGAGATGCAACAGACCCTTCCAGTCTCCACCTGTTTCTCCTCTTAGAAGTGTACTTCAATAAATCTGCTTCTGCTGTTTTTCACTCTGTCTGCGGTAAATTCTCTCACCCCCACACTCCTGGCCTACACCTGATTCTTCCCACCTGGGACTGGTAAGGAAGAAAACCACCTGGTCTCCTCTCTTAGAATTTCCCTCCTAACCAGAGAGGCAGACAATAAACCTAGCTTTAAAAAAAAAAGGGAGAGAAGGAAGGGAAGTTCCAATTAGTTCCTAAATTGGGAGGTGTGATGCAAGCAAAGTTGCGTAATTAAGAGGGATCCTCCCTCACCCAGAAAGGAACAACAAAAACAAAAGCTAAAGAACAAACAAACAAACTACTACTTTTCTGCTCAGGGCAGCTCTCCCACTTTCTGAGGCCACCCACTGTTCTGAGAATGTTGTGTCCAGTGTCTTCTGAATAAACTTAGTTGCTTGCTTCCTTCTGGTGCTTCCTGAAGTTCTTTTCTTGGAGACACCACAGGCCTTGGGGTATGGCTGTCGATGGTCCTCAATGAAACAGCAGGAAAGCTGGTTCCCAAACCAGATCACCTAAGACCAGATCCTTCCCCAGCTGTGATATCCCACTTTGCCAAGGGTATCTGATTCACAACTGAACCTTTCTTCTGAAATTTACCCCGGTAAAGCAGGGCTTGGGAGAACCATTCTGCAGTCATTGTTTGTCTTTATTTTACTTTCCACTGTCACTTAGAGGCGATAGTCATCAATTCTAAGTGGTTTGTTTTTAATGTCACTATTTAAATTTTTTTGCTATTTTTTAATTAATTATTTACTTTTTACATCGTTGTCAGCCCCAGGGATCTCCCACTACCATGTCACCCTTGCACCATCACCTTAATCTTTCGTACCCTTCCCATCCTTGATTTCCCCCTCCCCCTCTCTTGCTATATCACTCTTTAATATGCTGAATACATTTATTTAATTGTATAACCTCATTTATTTATTCAGCTCTTATAACTTCTATGAAAATCTTTGGCCAGGATGGAATAAGAGCTTAGTGGTATTTTTAAAGTTTAGTAACTATTTATCCTCCTCAAACTATATTAATGTTTATATTTTAAAAGTCATTTCTCATATTTATGGTCTGCAAAACATTACAGCATAGTAGTTATCAATTTTTACTTCACAGCAGAAACACATTATTAAAAAATATAAAAAATATTTTTAAAAGGAACACAAAATTTGTTATAATAGCTCCCCCTAGCGACCACTTCCATTTTTCTGAACATCCTCTAAGTTTATTATTTTTAATAGTTAGAAATTGTCTCATACATATAATGTAAAGCTGTTACCAAATGATCTCTCTAGTACCTTATATACTCACATGAATTAATCTTATCAGTTCAATGGTTTTAAACTAGAAAATAGTTTCAACTTGAAATAGTAAATATGGAGGAGGGAGCAAAGAATGTTGCAAATATCATTGATAACCATGATATACTAAGTATTCATTGTCTGCTTAGATTCTGCTCAGCATTTACATGAGCTAATAATTTCATTATTTTATCATTTTATGGTATTAAAACAAGAGAAAGAAACTCTGTGGCCAGAGAACATACAACTAGCACACAAAAGCTGAATTTTGAGCCCAGAAAATCTGACTCCAGAGTCCATGCCCCAGGGACCATGCTATTGTGTTGACACAGCCACAGAATAATGTATTCAAATCTGAAATTTCATATAATAGCAAACATGTTTGTCAGATGATTGCATTACTTATTCATTTTACTTATGTCACAGGTAAACCCCAAGTCTTCCTGTACCAGAGCTATAAGTTCTCTTTTAGCATACTCATCTGACACAGCTGCCACCTAGTTAAGAAGTATTAGTAACTAATTCCAGGTATGGAAAGGAATAAATACAAACGCTCAAAAGAAAAAAATGATATGTGTAAATCGTAAGGATCCAGATGTCCTTTGAAGAGACCTTTTGTGGTCAAACCTGGAAGCATCAAAATTATTAATTATACACATTGAAATATAAGATGTGTGTATACAAATACATAGGTTGGTGGGTGCATGGATGGATGGACAGACAAACTGGCTGATGAGAAAAACGGGGGTACTGGCTGACAAGACAATATTGAGGGTTGACTAGCAAGTGTGCAGAAGTTACAAAATAATCATTTAGCAAACATCATAGTGAATCATGCAAGAAACATCTATAACAATCTAAAGAGAAAATTTGATTAATCAGAGATTATGTGATGTTAAAGTATCTCCTTACTTACTAATTCCTACTTGCAATGGGAAAAAAATGGCAATTATACTATGGAGAAAGAAATAACATCACTATTGAGGATCAACGACATCCCCAGCCTCAAGATGTGAGACCCGCAGAAGACATCCCATGCCATGTTCCCATTTAATATATAACCTAACTCTACCCACAAGGAAAGGTAAGAGGAAAAAAAACAAAATGATAAATATTCTGCTCCTTTTTTTATCAGAAAAAAATTTGATTTCACTTTTAACTTATCGTACTTATAAGCAGGAGAGTGCGTTATATGGTTCTCATTACAAGTCATTTTCTATGAATTTTCTGAGTTCTCATTTTTAATTAAAGCGCTCTTTTTTTTTTTTTTTGCTCTGCTCTTTCTAAAGAGGGAAGCATATTCTTTAAAATCATCAAAATCAAGCCAGGTGTGGTGGTTCATGCTTGTAATCCCAGCTACCTGAGAGGCTGAGGCTAGGGATCACTTGAGTCCATGGGTTGAGACTACCCCAGGCAACATAGCGAGACCCAGTCTCTAAAACAAACAAACAAAAAACTGCTGTGAGAACCAAATGCCGTGCCTGTTTCTAACTTGCTTCTGTACAGGAAGGGGACGTGCTAACATGGCCAACAAGCAACATTGAAATACAAAGGGTGAAAATTAAGTAGAATGCTGTATTAATGCAAAGTCACTAAACTTGAGGACTATATTGTGCTTATGTACTATTTTTTTTCCTTTTGAAAAAATTTTCAAATTTTTCTTTAAATTGGAACTTGTTTCCAAGTAAAGTTTTACATTAAAGTTATCTAATGAAGACCAGTCAGGGACAGTTTGTGGTTCACTTGGGAGAGGGCTGCCCCACCCAGCTCCTCTCCCACGTCCTCTGCACTGCATCTCTGCAGCAACCCTTTCCAACACATGCTTCTGACATGAACTTAACTCATCAAACTGATTATATTCTTTAAATGAAGTCATCAGCTGCTTGGGACCTGGATAAACTCAGAAAGTAGGTGTCCCATAAAGAGTACTGGACAAAGAGTCCAGCCCTAAGTGCCATGGTCTTCACTCTGCAAGGTCCACCTGTCACCTGTAGGAGTGGAACCTGGAATTTGTGTAAGTCTTTAGCATTAAGAGTTTAAGTCTCTACCACATTGACCTCTTCTCAGAACAGGGCCACTGATTAAGTAGTAGGCAGCAGGTCACTAATGACATAAACACAGAAGATTTGAAATATTTTTCCTCTTTGCTATAAACTTCTGATGTTATGTCACATTCTAGGGAATCAAGAGTTAAAAAGGTGTGTGTGTGTGTGTGTGTGTGTGTGTGTGTGTGAGAGAGAGAGAGAGAGAGACAGAGAGAGACAGACAGACAGACAGACAAAAACAGAGAGATGCAGAGAGACAGATGCAGAGACAGAAAGAGGGAGAGACAGAGAGAAACAGAGAACTAAAAGTAACCCCTTTCACTGTTTCAATAAATGCCTTTTAAATATCTAAGCAATATTGTGACCAGCCCTTGGTACTAAGCCCCTGGCTGATTCTTTTTCTACTCAGAATCATTTGCATGCAGTAAAATGAAAATGAGTTTGGCACTGCCAGTGGAAACTATTCTTCCATCAAGGAATGGAGAAGGGTGAGGCCGCATGCTCAAAAAATGTCTCCCCAAGCAAGGGGGTGTCAGACCCTACATAGGGAACCATCATACATAGGATGAGGTTCCAGTGGACATACATAGATGGTATGTTTTTGCACTAGGCACCTTTACATACATCTCTTTTTTGCACTAGGCATCCCATTGCCTTCCTGGATGACTGAAGTAATACATACTGAGGTTACTAGCATCCTGTCCTGGTCCCTATAAGCAAGCATGGCCTAAAGGGACATGGCTACTGGAATGGAAGGCTTTTTCCTAGCCTGGTGACAACATTCAAGTACTCACCTATCCAGTCTCTCTTTGCCTTCCAAAGAACTCTAAGACAATTTAATGAACAATCTTATTCCCATTTTAAAGTTGAGTAAACTGGCTTCAAGATAGCAAATGACCCACAACTATTAATGGTGCCTCATACATAAGAATCATTTTTTTTCCACATTTTTTGACCCTGAGTTGATGTTATTCCCAATCAAAAATTTCAAGGAGATTTCTTCTACAGTCACAGATCTTTATGTTTCAAATGTATCACTATCATGAAAGATAGAGGAAGACTGAGAAACTACCTTCTAAAATAAAGAAAACTGAAGGAGTGTGATAACAGTTGAAAATGTGATTATAGATTGAATCTTTCAGTAGTGAAAAAATGCTTTTATAGAAGACATTTTGGGACAGTTTCCAAAATTGCAATTTGTACTGTATATTAGATAGTATTGTTTTCCTATAAAATATTCAAAATTTGGTAATTACACCATGATTATTGAAGAAAATGCTCTTGTTCTTAGGAAATATACTGAAGTACTTGGGAATGAAGGATCATAATTTCCTACTTTTAATTGGTTCAGAAAAAGATGACAAGAAAAATAAAAAACATTCTGTACATTATATATTATAATAACATAGAGATGACAAAATCTGAAAGTTCATTTTGCATTCTGTAGTTTTTCTGAGCTCTGAAATTTTTTCAAGAGAAAAAGTTCAAGAAAATAAACAAGAAAATATCTACCGCTAAGAACTTAGGAAGTGTCAAGTTGTTTTTCCTATGATTTTCATTACTAAATAGTACTTGATAGTGCTATACTTTATATTTCTGTACTTTCATTACAATGTACTATTTTCATCTCTCGTTATTGAGAAATATTTTTATATTTCATTATTGAGAAAACCGATAGCTCACAGAAGTTGATTTTTCAAAACATTTTAAAAAACCAAAGTATGGACTTTAATCCTAATATAATTTTTGTCAATTTATATATATATATATATATATATATATTTATAATATTTAGACAAATTATAAGGACAAAATAAATACAAGACCTTTATTCCTAATGGGCATGTCCATTCTAGTGACTAAATGTACATAACCTAGAAAATCATAACTACTTACCTTGGAGGGTCTGAAAATGTGGAAAGCTTTCTGCATCTAGTCTAGAGGCCCTGGATTCCGAGTTCTGCTGGAGGAGCTTCATGGCCATTTGCATTTCAGCTGCTGTAAATTCAAGGTCACCAGCTTAACTGACTGTCCTGACTAGTCAACAACTCCTATGATTCCAGATTCTATTTAAAAGGTCTCCTCCCATTTCCCCAGCCTTCATGCCTTCATTTTGCTAAAAAAAATTTTTTTAAATGGAATGATTGTTTGTTTCATTTTACTTTCAGCTCTTAACTATGATTATAAATTCCCATAGATGGAGATGAGCAAGAAGAGCAAAACAGAGGTAGGTACTGAGGAAGAGGAGCAGAGCACAGGTTAGAAGACAATATTAGAAATATTTTGTCCACAAGGTGGTGTTTGTTCACAGACCCACATCAGAGTAGAAGGAAATATATGAGGGTGTATATGGACCAACAATGACCAGTGTCCACCTCTTGTGCCTAATGTGTAAAAGCAAGCTTGAGAAAAGGTGCCTTTATTTGAAGGAGATCTGTATTGATTGACAGGGTAAGATCCAGTCTGTCTAGTAGTACCTGGGGGAATGGATGGACTGAAAGATAGATAGATAGATAGACAGATCTGTGTAGATATCTAAGTACTTCCCATTGCCCCCTCAGGGCAGAATGACGAGCAGAATGACAAGCTGGGGAGGGAATGTCTCTTACATGTAGCAGAAGAGTGGTGTTGGGAGTAGAATATTCCATTAACCTAAAAATGGAAAAACATCACTATCTAACAAGAGTTTACTCAGCAATCATTGTTGTGCTAGACACTGGCACTATCCAGAGAACATCTGCTCTCCAGGACAGTATAACATATAAAAGTGGTGTCCATGGCAATGTTGGGACAAGGTCCTCTTCCCTGTAGGGTTGTCCAGTCAGACTACTGAACAAGTCTCTGTGGTAGGGAAACCTGTGTTATGAGTGTTCAAGGGTGTACAAAGAGTTTAGCAAGCAATAGGTGAGGAATATGATCTATGTAACCTTTTCAACCTGGGATTCATAAAAGAATGGACACAGATATGTATAATATGCATATTCTTGTGGTTACTGCCTGAAAAGTTGGTGGCAGATCCAAAGGACAGGACAAACTGAGAAAAAAAATTCTACTTAGCATTATGAGACAGAGGGCCAACATGTTTTTTAAAGAGGGCTTCTCTGGAGTATATGCACCAGGAAATCTGAGAACTGGGGGTGATGGTGGTAGAAAGTGTTTAGTATATGATATAATGCATGAAATTCAAATCAACTTTCCTAGTATATCCTGTTTGTTATGGTACATCCATTATCAATAAATCAAGACCTATATTTTCAATTCTATATTTTCAATTTTATTTCTGGCCTATTTATTCTCTTTAGAGTTTTGGTTGTAATTCCATGAAACTCAAAACTGATGAAAACAGACAGCTTTGCAGTAGACATCAGTCAGAATTCTTTGCAGCTAAAAGGTGTCCTATCTTTAACTTGGACAAAGAAGAAATTGGGACAGACATAGTAGATTCCGGAGTCAAGGGAAAACCTGAGCTATCAGGCAGAGGGATGGTCTGAAATGTAGTCACTCCAGGCTTCTGGGTGACTTCCAGGCTTCTGAGTGTACCACCTCAAGGAAGAGTGAGCTTGGTTTTTCAGACTTTGCATCAGCCAGTTAGAATTTATGTTGCAGGGAGATTGATCCAGTGAGCCAGCCTGGGCCACATGAGCAACTATATCAAATTAATGTCACCAGAAGAAAAGAAAATGATGTTAAGTCAAATGTTATTAGAAATGGATGCTAGGTAAGTGGAAAAATTGGAGTCCACAGAGGAACGTTCTCTGATTTTCTTAACATAAACTTCGCAGATTTTTTAAATTATTTTTAATTTTTTTAATTATTAGTTTTATTCCATCATATATCCTGATGATATTACTACTGGTAGACAAGAAAGTTATTGAATAAATATAATTTTAATTATTTATCTAATTATTAGTAATTCTGTTTTTAAGACAATTCTTTTAAGTTTTGGGGATCCCAATGGTATTTCCTGTAAACAACAATTGTTTTGCTTCTACTAACTTTTGTTTTTGTTGCACTAAAATTTCCTAGGTCAACTTTAAATAAGTAAATAGATTTTAATTATTATATAAATATAGATGATATATTTAATAAATATATTAATGTTATAAATATACAACTCTAAGTAATAAAATACTACATTGTTTGAATCTGTTTTTCCTGTTGAATTTAAAATTTTTTTTTTATAAACGTTCGACCTATCTACTGAAAAACAAATTTGAACAGTGTGGAAGAACATCAAGGGAAGTAGTAAATCATTCCTCTTACTACAGATTCTTCTCATTGACCCCTCTGTTACAAATTCCTTGGGTATGTTTTCACCTGTTTTTTTTCTTTTTTGTGTTTTTTTGAGACTAGGTCTCGCTATTTTAGCCCATGGAACGACAGGCTCACATTGCCCAGGGTACACAGACTCAAGCAATCCCAGCCTCAGCTTCCCAGGTAGCTGGAATTATAGGCGCATGCCGCCACACCCAGCTATATTTTTTTGCAACTAGGTCTCGCTACATGCCTTCGGTGGGACTCAAATCACAAACCCTGGCCCTGGCTGCGGCTTCCTAGCCTGCTGCTTACAAGCATGTGCCACCATGCCCAGTCCTGTTTTCACCTGTTTCTTGTACATATAAATTGCATGTCAAATATTTTATACATTGTTACATAACATCACCTTTCATACCAAATAAAATTTTCTTCTTTCTTCCAAAATAAATGATATATTTTTTTATTTCTTTCCAAATTTTAAATACAAAATAATCATCTGCTTCCAATAGTGAGGGCCTGACCATTTTAACAGATGAATTTTCTTATTCTTAAACATTGGAGAATGACTCACTTTTTTTCACTATGCATTCATAGATCCTGAGAAATTATTTAGGAAATGTATCCTGGTGGCGTTTTTCTAAATCTATCTTTATATATTTGATAGTTTATTAACTTACTCAGCAAACATTTACTATCCATCATATATTAGGCACAGCCTTTAGAAAATAAAACACAAATTCTGTTTTATCGGAGAAAAACAATAAGCCAATAAAAGAAATTATCTGTACTAATGGGTATGGGTTTTGGGGGGAGATAATGAAAATGTTCTGCAATTAGATCGTGGTGATAATTGCACAACTGTGGGAATCTACTAAATCCACCCATTTCTACAATTTAAACAGGTGAATTTAATGGTATCTGAATAATATGAAAATTTAAAAAGAAAAAGAAACACTTTGATATGCTGAATGGGATGATCCAGGGCAGAAGATGTTCTTCAGCAGAAAATAGAGGACAACGGATCCAGGTTCACGGGTGATATGATGGTGGGAGAGCTATGGGGTATACGATGAAATAAGAATAATACACATATAAGTGATAGGGTGTGCCCCCCCCCACACTGTCTTCTGTTTAAGATTGCAGGTTTTAAGGACAGGTAATGTTAAAATGGGAGAATGACCTTAGCTGGAATTTCCCTTCAGGGGGATGCAGGGGGAACAAAGAAGTGTAACAGATTTCCTGGAAGGCGGGAAATCAGGGTATATAAAGGGTGTGCAAACAAAGAGAAGGATTCGATTTAATTCTAGGCAATTGGATTGGGATTCCAAAATGGAGAGGAGATGGGAATCGGCCATCTTGTAAAGATGTGAGCCATGTGAGCTAGGCCATGTGGCCACCGAGGACCTGCAACCCTCGGCTGGCCCAGGCTGGCAGCATGTGTGCTAAATGCAGTTAAGGAGTTCGCAGATTTGAACTCCGTGTTGGAGTTTGTTTTGCTGAGTTTAACTTGTGTCTCCGAGAGGCTGTGCAAAAGTTAGGCCTGAGAAAAAAGTGAACTTTGCTGGTTCGGCACCATGGAGTTCCTGCTACCTGAAGGTGACAAGGACAAGACAGCGTAGAAGACGAGGAGCATTTAAAGGAACATGTCTTCAAGCGTCTGGAGATGGACTCTGACTAGACATTAGTGAGACGATTAGGACTGAGAGACTGAGGATATTTGGGGCAATCTGGGAAAGGACTTTGAACAATACTGAGAAAGGGTTTGGACAATGTTGAAGTATTCTGAGTCTTACATGTTTCTTTTGTAGTTAATAGGATAATTAGAAATCACTTTGTTAAAAATAAATTAGTCTGCACTGCACTGATAGTCTTGGTTTGATATTTTGGTTAAAAAAGGCTGAGGATGGTGGTAAGAACCCACGAATGGAAAGTTTAAACTGTGTTTTAAAGTTTTTCTTTT
>PVHY01018195.1:0-29751 GCA_004024945.1 Uropsilus gracilis
CTCCTGCCATTTTGGTATTTGGTAACAGGTGAAAGAATAGATGCATTAATTGTATTTTGTAAGTCCTTCTAAAGGGTGTTGACATAGTCTCTACAGATGCAAATTATTTTAGTTGGTTCTTTTCCAGTTGCTTAAATGAGCAGATTATTTATATATAATTAGAACTACTTAAGATTAAATTTGATGTTTTTATTAAAAATGGTCTTATTTTTTGTTAAATTTACCCATTCAGTTGAGTTTATGCCATGGTTCACATATACCTATCAATAGATTTTAAATAAGTGATTTTGTGTTTTATGTATGTTTGTCCACTGTTGTGTGTGTACAGAAATGACTAAAATACAATTTTTTCAGGTATACATTGATACCTGATTCTGTTTCCACACCTAGTTTGCTTTCTCTTTCAATAATAGATTTCAATAATAGATTCCAAATCAAAAATTACTAAAATTATAAGTTGAGCAGTAACAAGGGTCAAATAAATATAATGATGCTAAGTAATAAATGCAAGGTTCATACAAAAATAGAACTTGACAAGATCTGTGGGGAATTTTTCCTGATAATGACATTTCATTTGTAGGTCACATTCACCCTCCAGGATCATTAGACTGGGTATCATTAGCCTGGTGGCAGCATTTGGGCTTGTTTACTTAAGTCTGTTACTGGTTGAAATACTGAGCCTCCTTTCCTTAAACATCAGTTTCCTCAGGTGTAAAATGGAAGTAAATTACATAAATCTCTGCCTTCCTCAGCAGGCAAACATGGGAACTATTCATTAAAAAACATTGACAAATACTTTGAGCTGCTCAGGCAAAGATGTTACACAGGTAAAATTGCACATCTTCTCTCCCTTCTGTAATATGAAAGGCAAATCTTCGAAAAACACATTTTAAAAGGGCAAAACAATGAGCTCAATTTTCAGCTCCACACCCATGTATATATTTTTTCCTACAGAAAGCTACCAAAGACTTCAAAGGGAGCCTGTCCATACCAGGAAATGGAAGATGGGGAGATTCAAAGCCATTAGGAATAGAATTTCTGAAATTCTTAATAAGCCTACTTTTGCTTTATAAGTGTAATTTTTCTTATGCTTTTCCATTCTCTCTCTTCCTTCTGAGAAGCCCTCTGCTTTCCAATTTGATCAAAACAAATGATGACAGATTGACAGGGCCATAAATATCAGTGTCAGTTTCAAAGTTCAAAGTTTGTTAAGTTGACCTTTTTGGGACAAGGTATGGCAGTATTTACCAAATAAACACAGGATAGGAAGGTGTAGACACTTACAAAAGAGCTAATAAATTGTAAGTCTCTTCCACAAATACAGAATGCAATTTTGAGATACCTTCTGCTAAATTCACTAAAGGATATCACCTCTGTCTGGGCTACACATGAGAAAGTGGTCAAAAAGATGCTGGGTCTTTTCTTACACTTGAAATAAAGCTACATTTGTGTTTAAATATGTGATCTATGATGTGTGTTTAATCTTTTTTAATTGAAGTAACATAGGTTTATAACATATAAGTTTCAGGTGTACAGCAATACAAGTCCACATTGGTGATCCTTACCAAAAGTCCAGTTGCTATATTCCATAAATTGACCTCTTTTATAGAACTTACCTGCTTCCTTTCCCTCTTCCCACACAATAACAACCATTTTGTTCTTATAAACTAAGAAGCTGCTTTTGTTTGGCTTTTCATTTGTTTCATTTCCCTATCTTCTATATGAGAGTAAAATCATACGGCATTTATCTTTCTCCATCTGACTTATTCCACTCAGCATAATACCCTTAAGGTTCATTCATGTTGTAGCAAATGGCAAGATTTCAGTTTGCTTTTTTTTTTTATTTCAGTAACTCAGTAGGATTCCGTTGTGTATATATACCACATTTTCTTTATCAATTCATTATTTAATGGGCATTTAGGTTGTCTCTAAATCTTGATTATTGTGAAAAATTCTGTAATGAACGTAGGGTGTGTATATCTTTTCTTTTCAAATCAGTTTTTTTATATTCTTTGGATAAATTCCCAGAAGTGTATTGCTGGATCATATGGTAGTTATACTCTTAATTTTTTTAGGAATCTTCATACTGTTTTTTGACCACATCTATGCTAGTTTACATTTGCTAGTTTACATTTCTACCAAGGGTGTAATAGGTTTCCCTTGTTCCATACACTGATCAACATTCTTGTTTCTTGTCTTTTTAATAGCAGCCATTCTCACAAGTATGAGGTATAGCTCATTGTGGTTTTGATTTATTCACATTTTTCATACTGGCCATCTCTGTCTCTTATTTGTAAGTATCTGTTCTAGTTTTCTGTCCACTTTTTAGCATACTAAATTGTTATACATTATGTGGATTCTTTATTTATTTTGAACAGTAACCCCCTTTCAGATGTATGATTTTCAAATATTTTCTCCCACTAAGTAGGTTACTTTTTCATCTTGATGACGGTTTCTTTCTTTGTGCACTTTTTCCTGTTTGACTTAGTTCCATTTACTTATTTTTGACACCACAGTTAATACCCTGTTTTAGGAAGGATTCATTTACATTCTTTTTGTTGACTCTCAACACTTCTTGTAGCCCTAACACTTCAGAAAATGCAAACTATTTAGGTATCTGTGAGGGCAACGATGATTAAGGGTACTCTCTGTCTTGCATTCTTAAATTAGAAAAGAGCATACTCAAAATTGTACAATATCGGGCAAAGATTGAGCTGCAGTTATTGTCATGATTTGATCATATAGCATTTGAACTATGACAACAAGCACATTCCAGGCACTCGCTGAATGTCATGGTAAGTGAATGAAGCACTAATTTTAGCTTTGCATAACTGTTAGTAATACAACTTATGAAGAACTGTTCTTCCTTCAAAAACAATGTCTTTAATTCCTTTACATCCTTCACATTATCCTATCAATTAAGTTAGCAATTAAGTTGTAGCATACTAGATTCTTTTGTCATTCTCCTATATATATTGAATATTAGATGAAGAGAGAAGAACTCCTCTATCAATTAGGCTTGGACAGGGTGCATATAACAGATAACTCAGCTAAAACAGAAAACAGTAGCTTAAACAGGATAGAAGATAATTTCACTTTTCTGTAAATCAATTTGGAAATATGTCATCCAGAACTACTGAGACAATTCCATAAACTTATCAAAGACCATGACTTCTACCTGCCAGCTCCTGGTTCAAGATTTCCATCTCTAGAATAGTTCAGAATGGCTGTTGGAAGATGAGATATCATACCATCATTCTGGGCAGCAAAGCAGAGAAGCAAGAAAAGAGAAAAGAACTTATCTCCTAGCTGAGTCACTCCCTCTAAGCAGTTTTCCCATAATTCCAATTCTAATATACTCTGCTTCCATCTCAGTATTCAAAACTTGGTCATGCAGACATGATATATACTAGAGAGGGTAAAATATATTCTTTTAGTTGAGTACCCTGCTACCTTCAGTACAACTGAGGTCCCATTACTTGGGTATTGGGGATGATGAGCAGTTTTTACTATAGTTTCTTAAACTGGTATAACTCAATGAGTAAATTTCTTTAATTTGCATTTTTCTTATATTTCTTCTATCTTATTCATTTGTCCCATCCTTTCTGTATTCACCTACCTCCCCAACTATAATCATTATTTTGCATTATTTTTAAAAGTTGAAATTATTGCCATCCTATGGTATTCACTTGAGCCATTCTTATACATTTATTTCAGACAAAAGTGTCCTGAAGTTGAGTGGCTTAACTGGATCTCATCAAGTCTAGGATGCACATTTTTTCACATGTTAGTATTCCTGAAACCAATTCACAGTTAATGTCTTCTTAACCACTGCAACTGTGACATAGCTGTCCTATGCTGAACATGGGTCATTTGATCATAGCTGCCTTTTCATAATTTCCAGAGAGTCATGTGCATTATGTTTTTACAACGTGTTGAGTTTAACTGCAGCTGGAAATGTCTTCAAAAAGATTACAGCATGATTTGGCATTGAAATGAATACTTATTGTGTTCCCATAAAGACCCGGAAGCTGAGCAGCAGGGAGCAAATTTGATATTAGTGAAACAAATATTAGTCATTGAAGGAATGGTTGTAATTCCTATTTTCTTGCAATGCAACAATCCAGTGCTTTATAGGAGCAAATAAAGGGTGATAGATACCCATAGTAGATGAAGCTGTGTTATAATTGGTTATGCAGAAACATGCAAAGTTCTTTTCTCATTACATAGCAAACAATGCAATCAAAGGGAACATAAATTTGCTCCTCCTCTTCATAAGATGAAAGACATTTCAAAATAATAAGACTTGTAAGGTTGATTCATATTCTGTTCAGGATTCTCATTGATACACTGTGCCACATTTTTTTCCTTAATAGTACATGAAATAAAGGTACAACTTATGACTCATGGTATCTTCAACTTAATAAGGTTGATTAAATCACTTACTTTTAATTAAATAAGTGCTAAACAGGTAGCCCATACATATAATCATTAAGAATATGATTGCCTTGATGTAATACATAGACTCTGGCAAGGGAGAGTCATTGTTGAATTTTCAGAGACACAGAGATTCATCGATCCCCAGTACAGGGCAAGCTAGCATGTGCACAAAGATAACTAACCTCAAAGAGCTCCTATCCCTTCTTTCTCACCGTAAGTAGTGTCAAGTGCTTAGAAATGTCCTCTGAGCTCCTGCCATCATACTAATTGAATCCTGCCTGCTACGTTTCAGCTACTTGGTACCTCAGGTATCACCTTTGCTGCAGTGTCAGTCACAAGTAGAGAAAAAGACTTCTCTGGGGTGAGTGCACAGAAGAAATTGGGAATGAAGCAAATCCATACAGGGAAATGTTATGCAAAATCAATAGCCTGACATACATTGTTCTAAAAGCACAAATTACTCCTCTATTACATATGTGTCTCTTGAAAAAACCTCATTGACTTAATATCTGGCTGCCTAATCACTCTCAACTTCTTACAATTCTCAAATTCTATTACAACCACTTAGAATAGAATAAAATGAAGCTGAGGCCTCAAAGGTTTTAAAACACTCAAATTCAAAGACTGAAGGAATTCTTTGTGCTGAACAATGCCTCTCTGAAATAATAGTAGCATTTCCTTACCAGTATCCAAGGACAAAAATGATCCTTTACATATTAAATCTAAAATTCATATATGCATATGTTTATAATAAGGGATTTGACTTTGAATGTCTTAAAAATTAGTTAAGGTGCCAAACAAATATAGTAAATGCACACACATGGCTATCCTTGGGAACTCTGTTAAATAAAAATATTGTTTTGTTACTTATTTGCTTTTCCTAAAAAAGAGAGAGACAAAGAGGAAGGTTCATGGTGAATGTGAGGGTCACCATTTGTTTGAACAAAATATGCTTAAAGAAAGAGGAGGTCATCCTTTTCTTTCCATTCACATCATAAAGGCTAGAACAAAGGATTTATCAGGCATGCATAAAGAGTTGACACTTAGCTCCAGCTTTTAAGTACTATACATTCAGCATCCTGGAAGTAGATTCTATCTACCCTTATTCTGATAGAAGCAATTTACAAATAAATAGCAAACATTTAGTATGTTATAGAGTATTTCCCTAGCCAGAGAAGCAACTCTGAAAAAAATGTTTTATGAAATCAATATTATAACAGAAACAATCTGACTTGCTAGTGAGAAAGTAGTTGTATAAGTGAAACTATTCTGAGAACATCAGGATGACCATTCCAGTATCATAATATCTGAAAGCCTATTGTCAAAACTCTAACATAGATTTTAATTCAACACTACAATTCAACAAAGACATACTCACTACCATGTATGAAGAACTGCACTAAGTGTTGAGATAAGAATGAGGCCCAGTTTCTATCTTTAAAGACTCTTACTAGGTCAAGAGACAGATGTAAACAAATAATATATAACACTGATTCACAAAGACATGTAACACAGGTGATAAAGGATGTGTATTGGAAAGATACTGTTATATAACAAATCAGTCCCAAATAAGCAGAATAAGCATTCATTTTGCTTGTGATTCAGCAGTTAAACTGTTACTCTGAAGTTCTGGATTTCACTGGGAAGCTATGGTATCAGCTGAGGTGTGGCTGCTCTAGGATGGCAGGTAAGTCAGGAAAGGCTTCTTAGAGAAGCGGCAGTTGAGCTGGATATAAAAGAACCAATAAGGTATTTCAGGTGGAGAAAGGGAAAAACAACCTTCTGAATTAAAAGGGAAAAGCCAATGGAAGTGTCTGGAAGGATGATACGTCCCACTGAAAAAGTATCTATAAGTGAATAATCAGATGATGATATCCTGAGCAGAGTGCATGAGCAACATGAGAAGCAGATATACAAGGGTACACAGGGGAGAAGCAGGGCTCAGAAGAGACTTCTAGAAGAAAAAGTCAATGACATTGTACCCATGCTGCCACCTCCCACCTCTGGGCACAGAATAAGATGGGAGCTTTGAATTCCCTCAGGGAATAAGCTGTTTGCTCTGTTGGGTGCATGGCTATTTGCACTGTTGGTTTAGACCTCTGGTTCATTTGCTAGGAAAATGACAGCGGTGGAAGAAAAGAACTCATTTTCCTGATAATGTCTGTCCAAATGAGTATTGCTCCACATATTCAACTTTTCAATCTTACTCTCTACCATTTCTTTATTCCTAACACCTGAATATTTTCATTGCACACTCTCATGTTCTGTAAGTAAGCTAAAGCACATGACTATATGTTTCATTTCCAAGGTAGGGTATTCCTTCATGCATACTTTTGGTCTTTCAATTAGGTTCATTATTTCTGTTGACATCAATTGTATCTTTGATTGAGTCTGGAGGAATTAAACATCTCTTTAATCTCAATGCAAACAATGGATTGTATTCTTTTTCACATGAATTTAAAATTCTATACACCAAAAGGTTTACTTGGCTTGTATAAGAGCAATGCACAATGATTGTTTTGAAAGAATAAGCTTTTCTGAAAATTCCTATGGAGTACACTGAGGTTAAAAACAAAGTTCAAAGAAGTTTTGAATTTGGTGATCAATAGACTAGGCTCTTGGTTCAAGAGAAAGAATTGCAGGGAGAAATAAAACAAATCCAACTTCTTTTAAAATTAAAGTGAAAAGACAGCTTGCCAGAGAACTAAGCAGAAACCTCAACAGGAAGGAAAGTGAAATACAATAAATGGGAGTGGTCACAGTCACTTATTAAAAATGTTGAGAAATGTTTTAATAAAACTTTGGGAGACTAATGTCAGCCATTCATGTTTTCACATCAACCAGGGAAAGTAAAGGTCTTGACTTCACTGCTAATTAAGAAGAGCACACTGCATGGAAGAATTTGGTACAAAAAAATTTCAACTGCTTTCTTCTTGCTCCTTGAATCAGCCCTTAATGGTGTTGTAAGCCCTTCCCAGAAACACTACTTCCATGCTTTCAGTGAACATTTTCCAAAATACGAAGTATTTAGAATACCTGAAATTACAACACACATACACACACACACACACACACACACACACACACACACACACAGAGCAATAGCAATCCTGCTATAATTAATTAGCACAAAAGGCCTTGCCATGCCTGGGAGGCCTAAAAGGGGAGCTGACTTGCCACTCATGGAGAAACCACTGCTGGGATGGCAGGTGTGGCTTTTAGGGTGTCTGAGACTCCATATACAGAATCAAGGAGGAATCTGTGGGAAAATATTCCTCTTTGCTCATTCCATATACTCAACACAAACGATTTTCCAAAATCACTCTAAAATCCCTCTTATGGGATGGAAGGGGAAAAGCAAGTATATTGCACTATCTTTACACCTGTGCACCACTGACATCAGGCTTCAGGGCAAAGCAGGCCCTGCACTTTTCATTTCTCACGTGCACGTCAGCAGTAAACAGTTCCAGCATTCGTGTTAATGACACCATCTGGCGCCTCCCATAACTGTGTAGCATTCAGCTTCCAAACAAGATGTAATGGCAGCGACACATGAAACCCACTGACATTTACAGTAAGGAAATTTATTATCAGTCATCGGTTTGGTATAAATGTGTTTGCATGACTGCTGGGGCTATAAAATCGTCACCTTTGCCAGGCAAGCAAAGGTGTAATAAATAATGGATTTTAAGCCATGCATGTACTACCAAATCATTAAACATTTATCACACAGGCACAATAGCATCTTAAGCAACAGTTACCACTTGAAAAATTAATGCCACTTTTTGAGAGTTAAATGAAAACCATTTAGTCTAAGCTTTTATGATTTTTAATATGATTTGGTATAGAACACATGGATTTAAACTTTTTAGCTAAATATTATATATGTAAATAGCTCCTGAACAATTATTTTCTTTTGAGGAACATTCACTCTGTATTCTTTTGTCTAAAAAAGAGACTCAGTATAAACTGAAACGTTTCCTAAAAAAAAAAAATCTTTGTTAGCAATCTTTTCAAAACTAGTAATGACAAAAGAAAGGTTCGTTAAGACTTAAATGGCATTCTTCCCATTAAAATCTTTAATGGATTAGTCAGTTATGGTTGCAATTAAATCACTTTAAATTTGTATTAAGGAAACAAGTAAATATAAAGTCAAAACCATTCAAATCCCTTGAGTAATCTAGCCACATTCATCCCTATTACTTATACTCCTTTAAAATACTCTCCCTACAGGGTATCCAGTAATCTCCTCCTATATTGTTGAGAAATGGGTGTCCATTTCTTTAAAGGAAAAAAAAAAACATGGAACTAACAACTGAAAATACAGATAAATTGGGGGACGGTCATTACTTTTCATGTAGGATCTATTAAAGAATACTGCTTGATTCAAAGGAACAAAATGAAAACTAGGAGGGAACTAGTTATTTATTTTCTTTCTGGACAAAGAACAATGCAACTCGGGGCCAGTGGCTGCCCTTATGCAAGTCACCTTGTGCAGTAGATTAGCCAGAAAGCTGAGTCTGACCTGAGACTTGAGGCTCTGTCATGGGAGTCTATGAGGAGGGTGGATTCCTAGAACAGTCACAACATTAAAAATGATTATCTAGTAGAGGAAACCAAATAAGCATTCTGGTTAGTGAGCACTCGTTATTTTAAATTAAAAAAATAGCTTTCAGAATAAGTCAAATGACTGAATTTGAGATTTCTAACTTTTCAAATGCAGGTTTTGTTCCTTAAACCTGAGAACAGAGAGCTGTATATAGTTTTATGGCCTGCAACACTCAAAATCTCCTTTTTCTCAACCCTCCCTCCTGCTTCAAGGCACATATCCTAAACTACAAGCAGGTGAAGCTCTCTAGAAGATGTATCCCCTCCAAAGAGGGGGGGAAGAGAGTCTGCAAAACAAGCCCATGTGGAAGTTGTGCTCTTGACCATTGAGTCCCTTAGTGGAAGTGCCAAGATTTCAGCACCTTCATCTCTCATATTGCCTGTCTTATAAATGGGTTCTGGTATTGCCCCTTTGTGTGCCTTAGTACTAAAATTCAAGGTTTTGCCTTGACTTTGAGTTTAAGGTGATAGCTTCCTTGGGGAGAACCTCTGTGGGGAGCATCTGTCCTTGGAGTTTGGGGTGCAGTTAGGGTAGCACCAAATGGAGAGATCATGGAGCAGCCCCTCCATAAATACACATGTGTAATTTTTCATATGGATCCAAGTCACAGAGGAAGAACCTCAGAGTTCATATTAAGCAGTCAAAGGGGTAGGTGGCCATTTGCCCTCCACTGCCATCTTTATGTAGGAGAGAGACACCATAGAGAGCATTTGCCTGAGTTCCATGTGTGTGCCCACAATCTTCATTACACAAAGGACTGTTTCAGTGACTAATTCAAGTGGAATGATGTGGAAGTGAACCCAATCCATTGGGATTATTGTACTATAATGAACAAACATGTATTGCTTGGGCCTTGATGTTAGAATAAAAGCAGCAAGTAAGGGAATTCTTTTAAAGCAATTTCTCTATCCAATACCCTATGAAAGGCTGCACACTCACCCTGTTTTTCCATCTGTCACTAATGAATTTGAATATTTCCTAGAGTTCTAGCTGTTATATTACATGTTCTGGAAATGACTATTCAGGCTATTCCAGAGGTACTGAATCAATAAATAACATCCAGAAGGACTTAGTCACTTCTTTCAATATTGTATCCCTTCCTGTACTGTATTAATCACTCTACTTTCAGAAGTGTGTGTGCATGTGTGTGTCAGTGTGTGTGTTTGAAAGAGAGCGAGAGACAGAGAATGCTTGCAACATGGTATAAACAGCTCTACTGAGGGTGTGATACAGACCAAAAGCCCGAATGCAACTGTGAAATGAAAAATCAGTTAACAATGAAGGAAGAGAAACAAAAAGCAATTCAACAGATGTATGTCATTTTTACTCTTCAGTGTGGATCAGTTTTTCTTGTTAATTATATCACCTATTCTTTCTTTATATTGATAATTACATAATTACATGAAACAGATGGGTGACAGAATGCACCCAGATGGTGAGAACGTAAACAGGCTTACAAATTGCTTATTCTTGAGCATATTATAAAGAATTATTTAATAATACATAGATGTCTATACTTTACACATCTGTTAAGTAGAGCTTTCAAAATAGCAGTTACTTTGTCATCTAGTCTTAAAACAGATACATGCCCTCCCCAGGAATTCCTGGGAGGTCTACTGCCATTGAGGTAAGATAACTGTTTCCAAACATTTGGTTACTTGAAATTCTAAGCTCTTATCTGAAGTGTCTCCCCCAATTTTAAAAGTAGAAATTATTGCTTCAAGGGGGAATTATCACCCAAATAGCTCTATATAGGATTTCAGCAAGCTCTGCAAGGTTCAAAAGAAATGCAAGATTTGTCCCAGGAACATAATTCAAAATGTTTTAATTATGCCGGATGGAGCTTTTACATGAAATTCTTTTTAAAAGACTGAAATAAAAGTCAAGTCATCAAGTCATGGGTGCAGGTTTACATGAGGGGTGAGGAGGCAGGTTCAGGATGAACTGAGTTTCTAATAGACATGAACGAAGAAGTGACATGGATTCCTTACTCCTTCCTTCACATCACCTCTCTGCCCCATCAGAAGAAACTCCGCTTAAAGGAGTCTTACAGAGAGGTCTTTTGCATTCCTCACCACTCTAACCACTCCTGACTTTTCTTTGGTGGCCATGGAACATCCTTTTTTGACTGTCCATTGTCTGCCTCCCCCACTGCAGGTCCCAAGGGTGGACAGGATTTGTTCACCTTTTTACTGATGTAGTCCCAGTGTCAAGGATCAAATTCACCACATGGTTAGCACACAATAAATACTGATAGAATGAATGAGATACACTGTCTCCACCTCCAAGCATCCTACCCAGCAATGCAGAACAGGTTCTGAACCCAGTCTTGGCAGGACTCGGGTAGAGGAACCAGTCCACAAAGATGGAGGGAAAGGAGGCTTGATTCCATAAATGGTAGGATGAAACTATGGTGCACATCAGAGTAATGGACAAGGATGGAATCATGATGTGCAGGCTCAGGGAAGGACAAAACCACCTGGCTCTTGGAGAACCTGTCAAAGGGACAGGGGTAAGGCAGAGAGGTCCAGACTGTGTTACAAATGACTCTGGGCAGAAGGGCTTGAAATGCAGACTTTGAGCTTCTCTGGCACCATTTCTGGATGGTGATTTTATGACCTGTGTGTGTGTATGTGAAAGAGAGAGGTCAGACAGACAGAGAGAAGTATTAATAAGAAGTAGATGAGAAGATTTGGGTTTGAAATCAAACTCTGTGGTGTATCAGTTGCATATATTCTTGGAGAAATAATAAAGCCTCCTTGTGCCTCAATTTCCTCAACTGCAGAATGGCAATAAAAAGATTCCTAGACCATAGATGGTTGAAAGGATTAAACAAGCTAATTCTTAAAAAGAAAATAAAAACATTTTTCACATATAATATTTAACAAATGTTAACTACTATTAATGTTTCCCCTGACTTTATTTGGTTGTTCTAAATTTTAGCATACTTCTTTTATTTGAAAAGACAAATAATGAGATGAGTTAATCTCATTTAATTACCTAATGCTTTGTTATATTTTATTTTGCAAAGGCAAAATTCAGAAAAAAACTTAAATCCTCTCTAACATTAGCACTATAATGCAACTGTTCTCATATATATATGTATGACAAAAAATTTATATCAACTCCATGGAAATATGTATGACACAAACCAGAAAGGTTGTGTCATACATATTTCCATGGAGTTGATATAAATTCTTTTTTTTTATATTTTAATTTTAGCCCCCCTCACCCTCCTATCCCCCCCCCTTTTCCCTCCTGCACAAAGTTGTGCACTTCAGTTTGGTGCTTAGCTTGTTTTGACTTTTCTTCAAGTCTTTTGTTTATTTTTTCACTATATCCCATATATTAGTGAAACCATTTGGTTTCTGTCTTTTTCTTTATGACTTGTTTCTGCTAATACGATTTTTTCTAAGTACAACCATGTTGTTATAAATTCGTAAATTCATAGCTAAATAACAAAAAACAAAAAGCATTTGATTATTTAGAGTCAGAAAATTCTTTTGGAATTTGGGCCTGGCAGGCTGTATCCCCCATCTGCTCTCCAATGGGGGTAGGGCCCCAGAGGGTAGGCCAGCTGGGAAAGAGAAGGAAGGACACTTGTTTTCCAACTCTCTTCATGCTCAATGGAGCCTGGGCTCAAAGTGGCTGTCCTGAGTGAGGCCAAGGATTCTTGGGTCCAGGCAGCACCCTCCAAAGCAGACAGCTCTCACAGAGCAGAACACACAGTGAAAGGGGAAATGACAGAGCCTTCCCTTGAGTGGCAGGTACCACCCCCTGATGAGAAATGGGAATAACAGCCAGGGGCATGAGCAAAGCAAGGCATTGGGTATGGAGTTGAGCCCAACTGCCCAGACTCTTCAGCCTTGGCATCTGCTCCTGCCTTTGGGGTGATCGCCTCAGTATCCATCTGTGTGTATATATCTGTCTGTGTCTATTGATGACATGAAGGGAGTGTGAGCTGCTAGAAAATCACATGCCCTCAGGGACACTAACCTGATGCTGCCAACACAGAGAGACTCAAGACCCAGTTTGTGGGGTTTACTAGACTCTAGACACTGTCTCATAAATAAACTCAGTAAGCTGTTAATTTTCAGTAACTCTGTGGGACACTATTAAACTATTTTTGTGGCCTGCTCATAAACTGCAACTTGTGATAGATGATACTCATAAGTTTTTAAGTTGGCAATTAACTCTAGTTTCAGAGAAGCACCTCACTGAGGCTCAACAGAAGGGGGTGAAATGGAGTGGTTTGGGCCAGTGCACCTTTACTATGGTGATGAAAATGTGTTGCTTGAGATTGATTCCCTGGAAGTACAACACTGATTTCAATGCACCGAGTTACATTAAAAACAAAACAAAACAAACAAAAAAAACATTGGATATTTACCATGGGTTTCAAACACCTGAATGGCTCAAGACTGCCTGCACTGTAGTTGAGTCATGCTTGACAGCTCAAACAAGTAGCAATAAAAAAACTGCTTTATGGCTCCCACACTATTTTCATTTGACTTTGTTTTTTCCTGTTTTAAAGTCAACCTCTTTGTTTTCTTCTAACTTATTAAGTTGGTTACTATGGACATCATGATATCAATAATCTCAACTAAGCTTAATGGTCTTGCCATGTCACACAGGTTAAAGGTTCAACTGCAGAAAATAGCAGTGTGATGATAGAGAACTGAGGATTTCTTGAAGCTTCTCTAATGGAGACAACATACAGGTGGAGGTTGAACTGTATCCCCCTAGGCCATGCTAACACAGGGCTGTTAAAGCAGGAAAAAGGCCCTCAGTGCCCAAAGGCTTTTGCTTCTGATGAACAGCAATGCCATTTCCCTTCAGATTTGGTGAGTGTGTAAATGATGATAATATTTGAACTCAGACTGCTTTATGAGAATTACTAAATTGTGGAAGATTGTTAATCCATCTGAGCTCAATCAGAATGTAAAATCTCCCAAGGAGCTAGATTCCCTGCTCATCACCCATGAAGGCAAATCTAATTTTTTTAAATAGAGTTCACTAACAAGACACGATATGTAAAAACTTTCATGAAAGAATTAAAAGTTAGACTTAAAGCACTTCATGACATTCTCAACTACTGATGTAAAATCACCATGCTATGAATAAAACCATGTTGTACAATTCTTCCATGGGTCAAAGGGAGTGGACCAGGTCCCAAAGGGGCCATTTTTGTCTTCAATCTATGTGTACATTATTGTTATTATTATAGTGAGATATTTGCTTATATTAGCAGGAGTGTTTCTTCCTGTCAATTCCCTGCTAACTCTTGACCCCTGATGACCTTTCAAGCCAGGGGATATCAGTCACTGGGCAGAGAAAAGCAAGTTGGTTCTCTGTTTCTTCGTTCAAGGAATATATAGGTTACACTGTTTAAAAGTCAGGAGTCACAAGTTGTCATTTCAGGAGAACACAGAGTGATAGGATAGTCTCTTATCCCCAGAGGAGAAAGAGTATGAAATTTGGAGGGAATGGGAGACCAATGTGGTACAGGCTTCTTCCCTTTTGTTGTGAGCATAAAAGTGGGAGAAAATGGCAGAAGTCACACAGAGGTTGAAGAGACTATAGCAGCAGAAGGAACTGTGCTTCCCCTTGTTCCTGCACTTGTCCTGAGAAGGCCTGAGATGGTTGAAGATGAAAGGATGAGATGGTGAAGAGAAGAGATGAAATAGGCCAGGAACTGGTCCAGGAGGGAGAGAAGCAAGGGTGTTGGAGAGGGAGTTGGAGAAGGTACACATTTGGTCCCTGGAACCCAAAAGGAACTCAAGGCTATGGAGGAGAGAATGCCTGATGACTAGCGATAAGAGCTAGTTGGGGACCTGGGTACCAAAATAAAGGATTCTGAGGAGAAGCTGAAGCTTGAAAGTCCCATGAGTGCTGGTGTGGAGGACAAGCAGTAACTAAGTACCAGGTCATTCTTCCCTCCCACCCCACCCTGGCCCTTCACAACACCATGATACTACACAAGTTTCTGAGAATGAAGATATCTTTCCCTCCTAAAAAAATTAAGTCTCAAGTGGACTCCATTTACACTTGAAATGCTTATTTATTTATATTTATATTGGAATTGATGGGGTATCCTTTGTTCTCACATTAGGTGGAAAGAAGTTTCAAAATAGATTCAGTTGAGCTAGAGGAAAATGAGAACTTGGAATATGAAATGCCATTTTGTACACCTATGTTAAAAATCTCAGTAAACATGAGAGCTCCCTGCATATTGATCTCTACTTAAATCAACATGGTAGAGCGAAATCTTATAAAAGTCAGGCACAAGTTTTCATTTTCAAATTCTAAAACTTTAGGCTCTTTGATTAAAGAGATAGTAACTTTATGTTTGATCTAAAAAAATGTATAAGAATTTACCACAAAGAAAGTGACAAATCTTTACAGAAACAATAAGGATGGGCAGGGCAACATTGTCAATAATGATTTAAAAAAATGTGGATAAAACCCAAAAGACCAACATTAGGAAACTGGATCTAGTGTAAGGTGGTGAAGTCCCAGGGCCTACAGCTAGCAGCTATATGGCCTTGGGCAAGTGGACAACGGGTGCTCCAGAGGAACAACTCCTCTGGTAGACACTGCTTAAATGAGTTTTAAAGACTTTATTCATAATGAAGATATAAAAGGATTGGGAAAAAATGGATATAAAACAAAATTTTTCTAGAGATTTCTTAACAGAGAATTATTGATATGCCATAGGTAGTATGCCATCTGGTCATGCCTAAGAGGTCAGGGTTTCCTCAAGTCATAAGAAAAGGGTTTGGGGGACCCTTAACTCTCTTCCCCCAAGTTTCCAAAGCTAAAGAATGACTCCTGCTGGAGAATTAAAATGGGCAGACCAGCTGCTTCTGGATGAGCCAAAGGGAGGGGAGTTCACACAAGCAGTCTGCTGACACAGGGAAGCTATTTTATTCTAGGTTTTTCCAGTAGGGTCACCTCCAGGGACAAATACTACTCAGTCTGCACAGCTAGAGAACATTGCTGCATTGTGGGAGACCAGGTGAGAGACCCCAGTGACAGAGCCCCCATATGTCAGCAGAAGAGGCATCCAGCAGCAGGATATACCCTATGACAATGGGAGTCCAGCACAGACTGGCTTGATCTCCTAAATGTTCTTTCTTGCTCTGACCCCCATTTCAAAGAAGCAGAAACACAGCTAAATGAGAAGAAATTATTAACATGTCTCTCATTTTATAAGACTAAATAATAATAAACTGAATAGATGCTAAATAATCTGGGGGTATTATCAAGAAAGATGAGTTATCAAGATGACATTATCAAGAGAAATGAAACTCCTCATTTACATCCCCCCAAATGCACTATTTTTTTTTTTCACTATGTATAACAGGCTTTGGCAGGGGTAGGAGGACTCTAATCTTTGCATGGAAATTGGATTTGATTAGTATAAGGAATGAAACTGGACATTTTATGGAATTAATACCAATGTTTGGTAATTTGGAGTGATTCCATGCCTTTTAATTACCTAAAATGGACCCCCAAAGTCATGGGACCTGTTCACTTTCCATAGACAACTGGAGGGCGACATTTTCAAAACCCAGCCACAGTGAACATAGCTCAAGAGACCTCAAAAAAAAAAAAGAGACTTCCTGGTTATTCCCACAAGTCCCACTAGCCTAATGTTCAATTCCTTAACTCAAACTCTCCTAGTCTGTTTCCCTCACTGTAACATGGAGATAATGACATGCAGATTACTGTGAAAAAGCTGCAAGAAAATCCAGGGTAGCTGGCAACACAAAACAGTAAGGTGTCACTGGGACATGGTCCCTAGTCAATGGACAGTGCAACCAGTGGAAGGACATTTTAGAACACCTAGTAACAGCAAACACACTCATGAAATATTAAGCAAAAGAGAATATTTCAAAACACAATATATATGACCTCCTAATTTCTTTTTTCTTACCATAGAAAATATTTTAAGAGAAAACATTAAAATATTAATAGAGGCACCCTATACACAGAGAATTTCAGGTTTTAGTGATTTTCTTTCTATTGTTTTTCTTGAAATTTCTACCACAAGTATTTACTGCTTCAGTATGATTTCTTTCTTTCTTTTTTTTTTTAAATCAAGGGTAAAGATGTAACTCCTTAGTCAGCATCTGCAGCTCCAAGTGTCCCCTTTGTTGTTTTCCATCCCCAGCTACTTTAAAATACACAAAGCAAGGCCTCCTGTTGGCCTGCCCGGCCCTTCCTCCCTGAAGGCAGATTTGGAGGCAGCCACTTAGTTGCAAAGGCCAGTTCCTGCCCCAGGGGCCCAGGTTCACCCTGGAGCCTCTGGAAGCTGCAGCCTTCCAAAGATGGCAGCAGGCAGCTGATGTATCCCGAGGCACTTCTGGACCTTCGTGGAATTCATTACCCTAGCTCTGCGGGTAACAGAATGCATTTTTCCCCCCTCCTACTGGGTGGTAGCAAGAACCGATCAGCATCCAGGAAAGTCTCAGGTTTTTGTGTCCCCCTCCCCCTCCTGTTGAGAGCTATGGCAATAAAGAGTGATAACTCCAGTAAAGGTGAACTGAAACAAAGGATATGCTGGTGGCTGAAATCATCAGAAAGTCCTCTTTTTCACTCCTTTGGTTTGTATGAACATTTTCTTTGCAGCTGGAGTTCACCTAAATATCTATGCAGTCCCACAGGAGGCTGATGAGCCAGAGAGTGAAGAAGGGAAGACAAGAGCAAGAAAGATTCTATTTTAGAAACATCTCCGATTTTAGAGTAAAGGAAGGATTCACTGGTGGGTAGCTGGCAAATAGGTGAATGAAGCTGTCACTCAGAGTGGTGGGAAAGTGCCATTCCTGACATGAACGGTCAGAACAGTTGTCCATCTGTGGCTTTGGGTTGGCCAGAACTTCACTACTAAACTAGCAGGAATGTTGAGATGACCTAAGACTGAGAGAGAATAATATAAAATAGTATATGCACTTTGGAAGAGAGTTTGGTACTTCCTGAAAATGTCCAAAAGGAAAACATATATTCACATAAAAACCTGTGCATGAATGTTCCCAGCAACATTATTCATTGTAACCAAGCAGTGGAAACAACTCAAAATATTTATTAGCTGATGAGTGGATAAATAAAATGTAATATGTTCATATAAAAGAATATTTTCAGCAACAGAAGGAAACTGAGTACTGATATATGCTACTCAATGGGAAAATCTTGAAACTACACTAAGTGAAGAAACCAGTCAGAAACACCATATATTTTATAATTGCATGTATACAAAATATCCAGGATAGGCAAATTCATAGAAACTAAAAATAAACCAGTAATTGCCTAAGGCTGCGGTGGGACTATAAGGGAGTGAAAACTAATATTATGGGTACCTTTGGAGGATAAAAATATTCTGAAAGCAGATAGTGGTGATGGTTGCCCAACACTGAGTTCACTAAAAACCAATAATTCATGCAATAAAAATGGAAGAATTGTAGAGTACATGATTTATAATTCAATAAAGGGGGGGAAGAAGGAAGGAGGAAGGGAGAAAAGGAGGGACACTGAGATTGTACTCTAATATCTACTCTAGAAAATAAGAATAGAATATGAGGTTACTTTTTGAAAACACTGAGAAATTAAAAAGTTATTTTAGTTCTCCCAATCCCTTTTCCACAGAACTCATTTGTCTATCTACTGTAGCCCCGTTTCTAAAGAGTGTCTAGGACTTGTTGATCACACCAGTAGCACACATCCTGTCCTGTAACTTTCAGTAACTCAACCGTGGGCGTTTACATGAACACTTTCTAAGAAGATCGTGAAGCTATACACAACATGAAACTGAATCTTGAGAAACTTACAATGTTACCTACATATAAAATTATAATTATTTTCCTCCATTCCCAGCAGCCACCACTATAATTTTGAAAATTTTGTCACAACAAGCTGATGCAGGAGAGAGAAGTGCAGACAGCCTGGTCAGCTGGCATCCAAACACGGACCCCTACACAGCCAATTTGAACCTAGATGGATGCTCCTTCACAGTCAAGTCCTGTTAGGGTCAGGCTGGCACCTGATCAAAACTAAAAGTGGATGACTCAGTCAAAAGGAAAATCCAAATTGCTCTGGGGGAAAGTTAATTATCTGTGGGTCACTTTATGATTAAGTAGCTTGGGGCCAAAGATCTATGAGATCTCAAAAAAAGGTCTCTTTCAAGCATCTTCCTTTTCTGTGGTTTGGTTTTCTTACAATGAGTCATAATAGCTATACTTCAAATTTTTTCAATAAGAGTATGTATATAGGTTTTGGAATCCAACTGCTTGCATTTGAAGTTCTGTCAGTGAATTAGCCTTTGGACAGTCCACTAATCCTGAAAGTCTATTTTCTTTAGGTACCCAGAGGATGACAGCAGCAGTAACTACTTACAAGAGCTAATGTGAGTTGGCTAAATGAGATTCATGAGAAGCTTTTAGCAATATCTTACTATTAGTTATCATTTTTGTTACTCACTTTGTAGCTTTTCTAAGGGGTAGGAATTCTGATAACAGTGAGAATAAACCAATGATTTAAGTCATTCTGACAAACACATAGATACCACACATAATAGGGTTCAGAGAATTACAAAAAAATTCCTATAGAAATTATATTCAGTTGGAGGAAAAAAAGAACTCATTAAGGAATTCAGGTAAATCACTCTAAGATCTTAGAGAAAAGGATTCACCATGTATAGGAGGAAATTTATTTCCCAGAGGTAGCATAAATATGTAGGAAATAGTCACCCAAAAAAGCAAACCTGATTCATAGTGTTGATTTAAAGTGGGTTAATTTCATTTCAAGAAAATATCACCATGTTCACATTAATAATCATCAGTGCAAATATGGTGCTGAAAAATATGGTTTGCATTTCTAGAAAATTTTTCCATGGAGGTATCAAAGGACTGATTTAAACACACACACACACACACACACACACCACCACCACCACCACCACCACCAACAACAACAACAACAACAACAACAAGTACAACCAAGGGAGTCTAATGGGTAGCGAAAATTTCCAAGTTGAAGGAAGGAGTTGAGAAACAATTAAGCTGGGGAAAATCTAGCAGGTGCTGGGAGAATAATGCAATTTCCTAGGGCAGCAGATGTACAAGTGAAACAGTATCCAGTAACAGTCCATCAGATGGTAATTATAGCTGGACTGGGGAAGAACAGCAGAGATGAAAAGGGGCAATTCAAAGGGTAACTGAATGCCAGTGAGTGACATCTTCCTGAGAGATCACATACCAGGAAAAAGCGGGCCAGCACTTAGCTCTGAGAAGGGGGGTTCGGGGGCTGGGGGTGGTATATAAACCGTCATTTTTCTTTGAGAGAAGGACAAAGGCAAAATGGAGACCTCAAAGAATTCATTAGTCGAGATTTAAACAGATCACCACTAATAAACAACCATAGAAAAATAACAACAGGCCCTGATTGCAGTGAAATGCCATTCCTTTGATGAATTGATTTAGCCCCAAAAATTTTTTGAGAGAGAAGAGTTTTCACATTATAATTCTACAAACATTTTAAAACAAGGTGAAGAGTCAAAATGATTGAAGAGGATGGAAGATGCATCATTTATTGATAATTAAGCAGGGTAAGAGCTATTTAAGCTCAAAGCAGATTTTTAAATAAGAGTCACTTATGACCCTGTGTTGGAAAGGAAACAGTGTCGCTGATCAAAGCATTCTCTCCAGGGATTCTGTAAAATGGGTCTAACTGTTATGGCTTATTCTCTATCAGATCCCTGGTTTAATTAGACCAAGTGATCCCACATTATTACTGATACTAGACTGTAAGCCCCTTGAGGGCAGGGACTATATCACAGTTCTCTCTGAATCCCTCTAGGAGATAGAGGAAAGAAAGAAAACAGAGTTGCATATAGAACCACTTCAAAGTAAATGTGAATCTACTTGCTCCATAGTCTTAATTAATGTAGTTATTCAATTCATTCAGCCAAATTTTGAGTGTTCTTCTTATATACGATCATTATTCTTACACAATTTATTAATGTAATTATACTTTAAATAACTAATGATAACACTAATTAATATTAAAAAGTTCTATCAGAGCAGTTCTTTGAAAGAAAATACACAGGCTAAGATGGCCCTTTCAAGCTAACAGATGAATCTTCCATTGGGATCTTTATTGGAATTGCATTGAATCTGTAGATTGCCTTTGGTAGTATGGCCATTTTGATAATGTTGATTTTTCCGATCCATGAACAGGGAATGTCTTTCCATTTTTTAACATCATCTTCTATTTCTTTTAAGAATGTTTTATAGTTTTCTTTGTATAGGTCTTTTACGTCTTTTGTTAGGTTAATTCCCAAGTATTTAATTTTCTTTGGTGCAATGGTAAATGGGGTATTTTTTTTTAATTTCTTCTTCTTCTGATTGATTCTTTGCATATATGAATGCTATTGATTTTTGTGTGTTGATTTTGTATCCAGCTACCTTACCAAATCAGTTTATTATTTCAATCAGCTTTTCTGTCGATTTTTCTGGGTTCTCTACATAGAGAATCATATCATTCACGTATAATGATAACTTTATTTCTTCGTTCCCTATTCGGATTCCTTTTATGTCTTTCTCTTGCCTTACTGCCCTAGCTAGGACTTTCAGAATTACGTTGAAAAGGAGTGGAGAGAGTGGGCATCCTTGCCTGGTTCTGGACCTTAATTGGAATAGCAATGACATATTTTAAAGAGCTAGAACAAAAATTACTGAAATTCATATGGATCAACAAAAGATCCCGAATAGCCAAAACCCTTTTGACAAACAGAAGAGAGAACGGAAGTATTACTCTTCCAGACCTCAAACTATACTACAAACTCATAATACTTAAAACAGCATAGTACTGGTACAAAAACAGACAAACAGACCAATGGATCAGAATTGAATACCCAGAAATAAAACCACACATATATGGTCAACTAATCTTTGACAAAGGGGTAAAAAACATACCCTGGAACAAGGATAGCCTCTTCAGTAAATGGTGCTGGGAAAACTGGATCAAAACTTGTTAAAAAAATGGACCAGGACAACACCCTCACACCCTGCACAAAAATTAACTCAAAATGGATAAAGGACCTGGAAGTGAGACCTGCAACCATAAAATACATAGAAGAAAACCTGGGCAAAACCCTTCATGAATTTCACCTCAGAAATCCATTTGGAGAAACAGCTACGGCTGGCAAAAAAATGAAGGAAAACATAAACAGCTGGGACTATATCAAACTAAAAAGTTTCTGTTCAGCAAAAGAGACAATAAACAAAACAAAAAGAAACCCAACTGACTGGGAGAAAATTTTCACCCTCCAGACAAGTGACAAGGGTCTGATAACAAAGATCCACAAAGAGCTTCTACAGCTCAACAAAAACAAAGCAAAAAACCCAGTCAAAAAATGAGAAGAACTAAAAAGACATTTCACCAAAGGAGATACAAATGGCTTATAGGCATATGAAAAAATGCTCCACATCACTAATAATCAGGGAAATGCAAATTAAAACCACACTGAGATACCATCTTACACCAGTAAGAATGGCCCATATAAATAAAACAGACAACAACAATTGTTGGTGGGATGTGGAGAAAAAGGAAATCTCTTACACTGCTGGTGTGAGTGCAAACTGGTCCAGCCACTACGGAAGACTGTGTGGAGGACCCTCAAGCAATTGAAAGTGGAAAGTGGACTTACCATTCGACCCAGCAATCCCACTACTAGGAATCTACCCAGAGGACATGAAAACATTAATTCAAAAGGACACATGTACGCACATGTTCAATTGCAGCTCTGTTTACAATTGCCAAGAACTGGAAACAAACCAAACGCCCCAAAACAGATGATTGGCTAAAAAAAAAGTCGTCCATAAACAAGATGGAATACTACACATCCATCAAGGAGGACAAACACATGTCTTTTGCAGCAACCTGGATGGAACTAGAAAGACTCATATTAGCAGAAATAAGTCAAAAAAGAAAAAGAGAAGTACAGGATGGTCTCACTTATATGATCGATATAGGGAAAAACAAACAAACAAACAAATAAGAAAGAATGAAAACAACCAATGGGACTGAACCATGGAGCAAGAGAGGAGGAGGGGAAGGAGGTGGGGGAGGTGAACAGCACAAAAGATCAGGATAGTTAACAAATGTTAGTGAAGTGGGAAAGCCCCGGGGTACACAATAATGGGCTAATGTAATATAAATATAAATATACACATATATACAAATTTTTAAAAAATTAAATTTAATTTTAAAAAAGAAAAAAAAGGGGACGGGTTTTAGGGAATGGAGAAAGAAATAGAGAGACATTTGCATAGTGTCAAGCAGGCAGGAGAGCTGCTTCTCCCCAGCATGGAAATTGTACTGATTCCTTTTTTTTCTTAATTAATTAATTTTTTTATATATGTGTTTCACATCTATGTATTCCCTGGGGACCACACATCACCTTCCTTCCCTCCCTTATCACTCCCTCCCATCTCCACTCCTCCTAAGCCCCCACATACTCATCCCTTTTATGGAAATTTCATGTACATGTCTATGACCTAAATTGTCAACTGGAATAAACTTTATAATAATAAAAAATAAATAAATAAAAAATTTTTTTAAAAGAGATGAATCTTCCAGATCCATTCCCTTGCTTTCAATGTAGGTTATTTATGGTCAAGATGTCTCTTATCTACAAAGTTACACTGGTTGACTATGGGGTTATAACAATGAATCTTTGGAGCCTACCCCACATTTTTATTGTGATTAAAAATCATCTGCATGTTTTCCAGGTCCCTTCTTACAACCTGTTTTGGGGTAGTTGTCGATTAATCGAAGGCACTATGGTGGGGCACCTATCATTCAAATCAGGCAGAAACTACCAGAGCCTTGTGGGTGGGGTGGGAGTTGGGAGGGGGATACCTTTCCCTGCCATGAGGTGATGAATTTCAATCACTGCTGACTTGTGCCAGATTTAAATTGGCAACCCACTGAGATGAAACGCTTTCTATCCCATTACTCATGCCTGGAGTGATCTGTTCCCTTGAAGCCTGACTTCCTAGGTGAAAGCAAGGGAATGGATGGTCACTCTGAGATGGTTTAAATAGGATAAAAGGTATGAAAGGCAAGTGCCTGGTGAGAGAAATGTGCAGACATGACAAGGGAGCTAAAGGGCCCATATAAAGCTCCATGCACTGGGAGAACTGAAAAGGGGGGAAAAGGGACCATTTAGTGATAGTAATTACTCAACCCCAGTTCAACAGCTGTAATACTTTTGCTCTGCTAAGCAATCAATGTACTTAGACTATAGAAATCAGTCCTAAAAATTTTCTATTTAGCTCACTTTGAGTACTTAGTCTAATATAACAACTTAATGTTAGAAAAAGAATTTTAAAATAAATTTAGCACTTGAAATAATTAAAAAAATTAAATTTATCACTTTACTTGACAATCCTTTGATCAAACTTCTAAGATTTTTTAAAATTGTTACAAACCCTTGCTCACGAATTCTAAAGTTTTACAAAAATATGAAAGTCGCCGTAAAAGCAGGTCTTCAAAAGTGAGTATTCATCAATGCAAGAAACAATACAGTACAGTACCAAGTGCTGTCAGTCCCACAGATCTGCTAAGCAGCTGTCTTCCTGGACCAGCGATTTCAAACAACCCACCCTCTGGTCTGTGTTGAAATAAGCCAGGGCTCTGGGGGCACACAGCACAGTGAGATGACCATGAAAAGGTTATTAAATGTAAGCAAAGATTTCAACTCATATTGACCTGCGCAGCAATGACAGAATGGTTTTAAATGAAGCAAAATGTTTTCTCTGGCTTTCTTCCCTCACCTGCAAGTTCAGCTCATCTCTAAGTTATGCAACTTGGAGATTCTTGGGGGGGGCAGGTGGGAGGATGGGAGCTCCTAGTGATCAGAAAAACAATGCTGCTGATAGTCATGTAACAGCTTTGTGTTCTTCCCTTCCATTTCTTATACCCCCAGAGGACTGACCCTTGGAGCTGGAGCCATGGGCTGCCACTAACATGTGAGGGTATCGTTCTCTCTCGGTTGTATGGCCTCCCCACACTTGAAGGTGCCTCAGCGGTGGCTGCAAAGGAAAATTGCTATCATCCTTACTTTGACCTGACACAGAAGCTGCTTCTGGGTATTCTGTACTGGCAGCTCGTCTACCTGAGGTCATTATCACTCTAGGCAAGGTACATCCAGAGACAAATCCAGATGAAATCACCCTCTCTGACCCCAAGGCACTCTCTTTACACCAAATATGTGGAGTTTGGTTCTCATTCCAAAGGATTCTATTTCCACTGTCCCCACACACAGACCACCTGGAGGCCCATCCCAAAGTTGCTCCTGACAGAGTCAACGCTCTTACCTCCAAAGTAGGCAATGTAGAAGCTGTAATGCTGTAGACCCTGTGACCTGAGAACACACCTTGATCCTGGATGAAATGGAATGTGTCTGTGGTTTGCTTAAAATACAGGAGGAAGGGTAAGCAGATGGGAGGGAGGAGTGTAGAAGACCGAAAATTGGTCATGAGTTAAAAATTGTTGAAGCTGAGTGCTGCGTGTATGGGAGTTTCTCAGTGTGTGATCTGAGATGGTACACATCTGCAACTGTTACTGCTCTGTGAAGTCTAGGGGTTGAGAGAAGCTTTGAGAAGCTTTTATGACTATCAGGAAGAGGAATTATATGTTAGCTTAACTTAAAAACAAAATAATTAGGCTTGAATTCTTGTCTTATTTGTTACTCACTTTTTTTAGGAATTAGCTTTTTAAAGACTATCATTGTAGAGTAAAAGTCCCTCTACACAGACAGGGTGAAGAGCCCTGCTTTTCTTGATTCTCTCTACTTTTGTATATGTTTGACATTTTCCAAAGTAGTTACTTGTGTTGTTACTCCTCAGTTGAGGAGTATAAATTTAGAACTTTCCAGAAAATAAATGTGTTTTTCCAAGGCAAGGAGGCCCTGGGTTACACTGTAGGAACTGGGGGCAAGCTATTCCTAGGCCCACGCACTAACTTTTTATTTTACAAGTATAACAATAAATGTAGGACTTAATGCAACCTTATTCCCAGTGAGCAACTGATGCTAAGAAGCACTCTGGCAGAGAGGCCCCTAGCCCACCCCTATCTAACAGTAGCTGGGTGAGGTACTTGCAGCGCTAAGATGTCCCAAATTGTTGATCTGAGTTTCATGCTTAGTTCTGATGAGCAATTCATTGCCGAAACATTTGGTGGCTCAATTCATCTTTTGTCTCTCACCAAGAACAAGTGTCAGCCTCCACTGGGAAAATTTTTTTCCAACTTACTCAAGTGGAAATGTATCCAAACATTGCAAACATACATTTAAGTCAACTTACAAAATCAAGTTTTCCAGTGATGTTACTGAAAATGACTATATGTACATATGGATACATGTTTCATCTGAAGGGAAATCCAGCTTCTGTCTCAGAAAGTCAGAGTGTCTGGAAGCCATTCATTTTAAGGTCACACCCCCTGCATTCACTCTGGGGAGCTAGTATGTCTTTGTTCATCATCCTGACTCCACAAAGGAGTTAAGCAGCCCCAGCTCACAACTCAAGACATCTCAAATGCTGCCAACACTATTTCCACTGTCAGTTTTGTCTATATCATGAGTGACCACTTTTGGATTGAAAGAAAAACATGGACAGAACCAGCAATCTGCTTTTGAGGAAAGGGGAAAAAAACAGAAATATGTTGTGAGGCTGCCCCTAGGCCATTTGTCCTAGGATACAACTCCTCACCAATGCATCTACACATCCTGGCAGGTCTGTCACCCCAGGAATCATGCATTGCCTATTTCAGATTTCCTGTGAATAACCACCTGAGAGAGGGGGCTGGAGGGGGAGCCTCTATAGCCCACCCTTGTCAGGGCATGAGTGCCAGGCTCCCTGTAATTAAGAAGCAGTCTGCTCTGCAAAGACAGAGCTGCCACCCATCTGCCACGCCCGCGTGAGCTGGCACTGAGCCTCCCTGCCTGCTGCCGCCCTGCTACCCACCGGATCCTTGGAGACCTCCTTTGATGGAGCATTGATGCCAAGTTTTTCCAGAGGATAGACAATCTGTCGTCGTGGTCGCACGGGAACCAAGTAATGAAGGGCGGATGTCAGGGAGTGGGCGTAGGAGCTCTGGAACTGAAAGACAGCAATCTCTATTTTAGGGGAGAGAATGTCAGAGCCGTTCGGCACAGATGCCTGCGTGCTGCTTTACAAATACAAAATTCTGAACCCAGCCAAGTCGGAGAGGGGGAAAAAATCAGCAAATAAACAAACATACTCTTTGAGCAGAGGAATGAATTGTAGATAATGCCTGACACTAATGAAGATAATTACGAGAGTAATTACATTACTATCTCTGTGGGAATGACAGATAAACAAGTGGTTTGGTTTATGGGATTTTTCAGTACAAGTATTTTCCCCAGGAGGATATTCTTCTCCATAGTGATCATGAATCAGCTTGATTTGACCCCATTAAGCTGTGTTATCTGTGTCCTGTTAACCTTTTCGTGTTTGGCACACGCCGCTTTAAGAAGGCACATAGATAAAAAAATGTCATTTAAGGGGCAACTGAGTGGCAGATGTGAAAATCCTCCTGTTTGTGAAAGTCAGCTGTTTCTAGTGGACCTCTGCTGATAAAATAAGTGTTTTAAAACAAAAGGATGAGGCCATAAAGTGTGGGGGGGGGTAAGGGAACTATATTATACTCACTTAAATTAATACTAAATTACGAGTTGGATTTATGCTTACTGAAATGGACTCCAATAGGCTGCCTTTTAGAAGAGTGTTTTAAATATTAATATTAACCAATTTTTAAAACTTAGCAGAAAAAACCTGAAGATGGTGATCTTCATTTCTTTGACATTTATGAATTTTTTTGGATTTTGGTAAAACCAACTCAGGATATTTCAGCTGTCTAGATATTTAAAATTAAATTGTGAAAACAATATTTTAAAGGCACATTTATTGTATTTAAGCAGGAAAGCAAAGAAAGTAAAACTGAGTTGCAGATGTAGTTTAATATAAATAACATGGTCTGCATATGGCTTATTTGCTGTCCTAAAACAGCACTCCAGTCATTTCGAAGAGTTTCTAAAATCCTTTACCCTTGAACTTTACACCCAGATTTTACACATTGAAAACCAGAACTCAGGAATTTCTAACAGAGTTAGGCTGTTATGCCTGAAGTTTCACTCAATATATGCTTTGGCAGGAGTGTATGGAGAAAAGCATCTTTGTAATGTGAAATGAAACCTCACCTTTACTGCAGTCAAATGATTTATAGCCAAATTTGAGCATTTTTACCTAAATTATCTGTATTCGTTCCTATACTGGTATATGTGTAAATCAACAAACAGTGTAGACTGAGAAGAAATGTTTCCAAATGTGTTCCTATATCCCATATACAACAGTGTGAAACATTTTCCTAGCTCTATGCTATTGCAGTAAATAATGAACATTCAGCGAAATGACCAAGATGCCATTTCTTATTAAGGATGTAAACAGACTTTCTATGAACTTAGCTCATGCAAGCAGCATTGTGAATAAAAACTAAGAATTTAATATCACATCCTGAAGGTCACCAAATTGGCAGTTGGCCAAAAGCAAAATAAAAAGAAATTGTGCAGGACCAGGATTTTCCAAGCAAAACTGTTCCCTTCCCACTTTATTAGTTTGAATCTAGGACATTTTACATTACTGTCATGTTGCATCTTAAATCACCATTACCGCATGTAGAACATCTTGCTAAAAATCTTTTCATGGTTTTTTCTTTCTTCTTCCTCATTCCCTCTGTATCCCTCCAAAAGGCTTAAATAAGATGCACTGGCAAAATTAGTATTAGGCAAATATACTAATACACTTTAGATTGCTTTTAAGGTTACTAAGATGAACAAAGAATCTATTTAGCTCACTTAAGGCAACTAGGACAAACTATGACAAAGATTCTGGGCAGAGCTTAAGAAAGTTTCCGCTCATTGAGTGTGATGGGACAGCATCTACCTAGTCTTAGGGCTGAATCTCCCCAGCCTTCAAGTCCACGTCAAGCAGAGGTTCAATGCTGTCCACAAAGTAACCAGGACACCACACATGAGTCTGTGTGCATGTGTGTGTGAATATGAAAGTGGCCCTTCTAGGCACTGGTTTTACAGCTTTGAGGAAGACAGACAAACCACTCACCTTCACGTCAAATGATGTGATTTTCACTAGTGAAAAGTGTGATGAAGATGATAAATGCAAAATGGAAGCTTGCTTTGTGCAAATACACATATATAATACATACACATATATATGTGTTTATTACAAAGTATTCCTCTACATAAACGTAACAAGTATTATGAAAGTTATATGGATACTTATATATAAAGTATATATATATGTTATATATATATACTTTATGTGTATATATGTATACATATGATTATATATACATAAAGTATATATATACACATATACTTATATATGTATATATATATACTTTATGTATATATATACACATATATATGTATGTATGTGTATGTATATATGTATATACATGTATATACAAGTTATATAGATACTTTTATATAAAGTATATATGTATAGATATGTATAGATATACTTTATGTGTATATATATATACATATATACATATACTTTATGTATATATACTTATATATAAAGTATATATGTATATATATT